>JALBCR010000051.1:0-202521 GCA_030710515.1 Abscondita cerata | reverse complement strand
TGCATGCTTCGTTCAGTTACGTATTGCTCTCTACAAAATAGTTGTTGAATTTCTCGACTAGTTCACTTGAGAAATCTTCAGAAAATTGGTCGTTCCTATTATTATTATTTTTTAAAGATTTTACAATTTAGCCACATTGTTTTTGTCTTATTTTCAGCTAATTCTAGTTTATTCTCAAACATTCTTGCATTCTTACTAGCATATTCATATTCTTGCTTTCTTCAAATTATAAATGTCCATATAACTGCTGTCAATTGACGATATTACAAATATTAAGTGCTTAATTGCTGTTTAGAATATTTACATGTTCATCGTATAATACTCTATGTTTGACTGTTTTATTGCTCGTGCGATTTTTCTGCAAATAGTTGGAATGTAGGTGCATACCATATCGTCCCTTTAATACTACAACTAGGTAACTCGAATTTTTGATGTTTTGAGTTATCCAGTTGTGCTTAGTCAACTTTTAGCCCTCTTTACATGCTACAACTAGGTATGTTCTACGTCATTGTAAATGGCAGATAGTTAGGTGTTAAACATGGATAACTTCTAAAACGAACAATTTCGTTATGCTATAAGTGGATAACTTGAGATACCTATTTGTGCAACTGGGTAACTTGATATACCGACTACCTCTACCTTCCTGTAATTGAGATATCTAGTTGTGCAGTTAAAGAAACGTGCACAGGTTTTTAACGTAATCTGTGTTCTTTCTAGTTTTAAGTGATATTTTTAGCAAAAATAAGTGAAAATGACCACAAGGGAAAGAAAATGGTGGAAATGGCACTTGAAAAAGTGAAGGTAAGCGATTGCCGATTTAATTAAAGTTTATTTATTGAGTAAAATGGAAAATTAGGTTATGGTTCAATTTTTATAACAATTTTTGTTCAAGTTAATGTAGATAATTATAGTAAGACAAAAAAGCATGCGAACTTCTTCTTCAGAACCTTACCACAAAAATTGAAACTTACAGACTTATTTTGTTTTCAGTTCCTGCTATTAATAACCTAGACAACATGGTTGTAAACAAGGGTACCGCGGAGGGTAAGCGTGGTATTTGTATTCAGTTATTTATTTTATTAATCCATTTTTGTAGACCAAGAAAACTTTGGTGAGACGCAGATGTTGCCCAGGGCTGATACAAGTAACTCGAATCAGGCCATAGAAGATGAAGAACCGTATTCCCCTGACTACTCAGAATATCTTCCAAGTACCTCGCCTACATCAGAGTCCTCTGGAGGTATTGAATTAGATGGTATGGAAGAAATGCCCACTAAAACCGACAAGCCACGAAAGAGAAAACGAAATACAAATAAGTGGAAAAGGAATGTGGCGAAAATGAAAAGACAGCATGGCGAAAGTTATAAGTCTGCCAGGGAAAGTTTGTTCCTGGAGTGGCAATGAAAGATCCCTGTCCTGAAGTTTGCAGACGGCAATGCAGACAAAAATTTTCGAATGATGAAAGGTTGAAAATATTTCAAAGGTATTATCAGCTAGACACATATGAAAGAAAGAGAGATTTCATACATAGTCAAACCGAAAACAAAATACAAAATGGGCTACTAGTGGAAATTCGAGGCGCCAAAATACCATAATTTTCTTTTTGCCAAAAAGATGGAAGGATTCAGACGTGCAAGACAATGTTTATCAACACGTTGGGGATTCGCAAAGGGGTGGTGGATATTGCAATGAAAAAAGAACAGATGAATATACGGGTTTGGAAGATCAGAGAGGCAAACACGTAAAAAAGTCACCCTCCTGAAATACTGCAAAGTATCAGAGCTCACATAGAAAAGTTCCCGGTCATATCCTCGCATTATTGTCGCGCAAAACTCAACGGAAATATTTGCACTCGGATCTGAACCTAACGGTTATGTACTCATTATATAAAACAGAATGCTTGGAGAAGAACCAACCAGTTGCTAGTTTTGCAATGTACAGAAAAATATTTTCCGAAGAATATAATTTGGGGTTTTATCGTCCACGAAAAGATCAATGCCGAATATGTATGGCTTATAACACTCCCACAAATGATAAAAGCTTATTTGAGGCAGACTACCAAACACACATAAATGCAAAAATAGAGCCCGCAGTGAGAAACTGGCAAACAAGCAAATAGCTGAAGAGTCTAATGGAACAATTGTAAGCTGTAATTTTGACTTACAGCAGGTACTGCTAGCACCCACTGACCCCACAAACAATGCGTTATTCTATAAACAACGTTTTAAGACCTTTAATTTCACAGTTTATAACGTAGTCTCCAAACAAGGCGATTGTTTTATGTGGACAGAAGTGGAAGGAAAACGAGGCAGTTGCGAAGTAGCCACTTGTCTGTACACTTACTTTAAATCGTTGCCCAGTTCTGTGCAAGAAATATCTTGCTTCAGTGATCGATGCGGGGACAAAATCTTAATAAATATGTAGCTGCAATGTGGTAGGCCATAGTGAAATGGAATGTGATTCTATGCATTCTGCCATTTCAACAGAATTTAAAGAGTCGGTAAAGTAAATTGGCCTCAAGACTGAAAACTATTGCCAGATGCGCGAGACGAAAAGGAGATAAGCCGTATATTGTTAATGATGTCACACATGAACAGATATCTGATTGGAAAGCTCAAACAGAACAAAACATGATGTTTCGGAAAGTTGATTCAGAACGTAAATTAGTACGCTGGCAGAAAATTTGTGTCATGAGTTTTTAAAATCTGAACCATTAATGATGAGATTTAAGGAAAATTTTGACGATGAATATAGACTTTTGAACTGCAGCAGAAAACCGGAGTTGCAGTTTCAGGTCTAGGGAATTTAAATGCCCTATATGGGGGTAGGTTGCCAATCACAAAGGACAAATACGATGATATTATGGCATTATTTAAAATGAAACCACCTGCACTTGGCATTGAATACAAGCCCTATTATGAAGGTCTGCCGTTTCAGGGAATGAACAGGGAAGAACAACATGAAGACGCAGATTTAGACAGTGACCTGAGTGATTTTTCTGATTGAAGCTCACTTATCTTCATTTATTTTCATTAAAATAATTAAAATAAAAATTATAATACGTATGAATAAAAACACTTTATTTAAACCCACATTGTTTTTAATGTAATCCCAAATTAAAAGTAGATATCTCTTTTTTCCCAATATTGTTAATAGCGCAATAACTGGATATCTTGAATTTTTTGAAAAAATAATGAAAGTGTTGCATATTTCCTGATGTTGATGGAAGATTATGCTGCAGGCCTTGAATGTTCAGGTATTTTGCTCACTAAAAAGAAGATTGTCAATCCTCTTGTCATTTTTTGGCCTGTCAATTTTAAAGTCATTTTCTCACAATGCATATTTTCGAGTTATCTAGTTGTAGTACTAAGGGGACGATATGATATTAAATTGCAGACCATTTTTCAATTAAATTTTTTTTGTGAATTAAAATATTAATCAGATGAGGTAATCATTGTGAATTCTGTCATTTTTACAGCAGATTGAAAATCAGTTAATCTTGGACGTCAGATTGTGTTAGTCGATTATTAACAAGACTAAATGTCACTCAATTTTCGTAACACATACACTAATTGAAGCGTTTCTAAACGATGCATTGATAAAGGTATTAAACAAATTAGGTTAACTACCCAATAAATCCATATTTAATACGTTAGGATCACTATGTTGAATGGTTAATATTGTTAATACAAAACCAAACAAAATTTATAGAAACGGTTTTTGGTTATTGATAATTTATTTCTTCAAGCAAAACGTAAGATTTTGTATTTTCTTATTGTTCTGTCATCCGTTTTAAAATTCCACAACTTCATATAACTTCAAAACTGCACGAGTTGATGCTAAGAATTTTTAGTGTGACAGTTGTTGACCTTAATCAATTCGTCTACTTTTAGTAAATGTCACGACCTCATTTCTCACATTAAACTCATAAATTCTAGATAAACCCCTATTAATCTAGTTGTGATCTTTTCTACATTTTCTAACGTCTTTTTTAACTATTTTAGTTTTATTAACTAAACTACATTATATACGAGAAACGGAAACCTAGCATCTTAATCAAATTAAAATACTTATAATAACTACGTACTAAACACGTCAACAACACTAATTTGATCTTAACTCAGTGAAATGCACGTTAACCGCCAATGAATTATAAAGTTCTGCACTGAATTTGGATCCCTTCTGCACATCCGTATGTTTCGAGGTTGTATATTTCTAACATCATAGTGCGGCTAGTAATCATGTGCTGAAGAAATATTTTTATTAAATATATAGGGTTTATGAGGGCCAGTTTTTGGTACGTGACACGATTATGCAAAACGTTCACGTCTACACTTTATTCGAGCTTGGCATAAACTTAGAGCTCGCCATAGCTCTCTATTGCACGGAATTCTAATAAAACATTTAGCGAAAGTGCTTGAACTGAAAATTACTTAAAT
Source organism: Abscondita cerata (assembly GCA_030710515.1). Classification (NCBI taxonomy): domain Eukaryota; kingdom Metazoa; phylum Arthropoda; class Insecta; order Coleoptera; family Lampyridae; genus Abscondita; species Abscondita cerata. The sequence continues at coordinate 198,082 of JALBCR010000051.1, read as the reverse complement.
CTGTTTACAATTCCTTTTCCTCATTCTTAACTATTCAAAATGACGGTGGTCGAGGCGAAGAGGTAGTAATACTTGGGGCGTGTTATTGATCCGTGTTTACAGGGACCATGACGTGCGTGACGGGCGTCAGCCCATTGCAATTAATCTGTCTGACAAATTAGTACTCCACCGAAGTTTCACGTATTTTCTTCCTGCAAAATACCAACTAAGGACGTTTGTCGGATTTAATAAAATTCCTTCACAATGTGAGATTAATTCTCTATTATTAGTTGTTGTACTTTTGAACAAATGCGTCCTCCGGTTGAACGTTACATACACACAATAAAGATTTTGCCAGGATAGTCAGCTAGCACCAAAGGACTTAAATACTGAGTTAAAATAAACTATACAACTGAGAGCGGGTCCTTACAGTAAGTGCAATTACTAAACGTTTTCTATATCCTTTGAACAATGGACGAAAACCAGAACGGCTTTTAAAGATAATTATAACCGTTTAATCAAATGTGTTTTAAAATACAAAATACGTTCAACTTTTGTGAACGTATGCAATTTCAGGCGGACCATGTTATAACGGCCACCGTATCTGATGAACTTTCAGCGTAAAGTAAAATTTTAATTCGAATGACTAATTATCTTGGCGGTCCTTTAGTCGTTTAATTAAAATCCTGGTCTCTATCGGGACCAAGTCGTGGTTCGTACGACCAACGCTTGTGTTTGCGTTGCGGCCTGTCCCATAGATTACATTGGAATTAGGGTTAGATTCTGTTTAGCCAACTAATCTAATAATGCAGATTATATTCTCGAGTTTATTTGGGTCAATCCTTTTTATTTCCCAATTAACTTTATATGAGATGAGGGTATTATATGAATATCGAACTAATTAATTCATTCCCGCTTACCATATGTTTGTTAATCTTTAGCAGGTCGGAATCGTATTTAAATCACCTTTTACTATCAACCAAATTTCTTCCAGTTCCAGTAAACACTGTTTACTTTTATCCAGTAATTTTAACGATTTTTGTAAAACAAAAGCAAATTAAATCAATCGTAATCCATTCTGTGTTTATCTAACAGCTGTTGAATTTGTACTAAAAGGGCCAAAACAAAGTCGCTGATCGTATTTCTAACAATTTTAATGTAAATATTTGGACTTTTACACATACGTGTATGTAATCCACACACAGTAATATTTGAATGGAACATTCATCATGTACCTTATATGTCTATTATGTTCTTCGTGACCCAGGAAACAAAAAAGTATCGATGTATTGACTGACTAAAATTGTTAATAATTGTAGATGACCACAATTCCACGTTGATTTTAACATTCCATTAATAAGTTTAATATTTTAACAGTGTTTTTGTTTTTTTATTTTAAGATTTTTTATCAATTCCTCCAGAAGAGAGTCTCAAACTTATTCTCACTATTTTAATTGTGTTGTCTAATAAAACTTTAATTAACAAAATTAAAAATTTTCTGAAATGATTGATGTTTTATTGTAAAGATAAACAGTTGCACCGATAAACAATCATATAACTATAACAATACACAGCATTAAAGAAATTTCTTTACTAGCAATTGCGTATTATTTATTTTCTGTTTACATTGACACTAAACTGCAGCGTCTATTTAACAAACGGGAAAACACCAAAAACTGCACCAAAAAACTTTACTAGGACACGTATTTCAATAGCTCAGCTATCATCATCAGCGAACCGGTACTAAAATAAATACAATAGGAAGCTTATATACTATCTGTGTGTCTCGTATTGTTACACTTCATTGATTCTTATATAAGCTTGAATAATCTGAAAATCCTAATGGACCGTTATCATCATAATTCATAAGCAAATTTCTGTTTTTAAAAATTTCCAAACTTTTACAAGAACCAATTTGGTTTTTATTATCTACCCTCTTAATTAATTTAATGTCGTTTACTCTATGGCCATTTTCAAGCATATGCGTGGCAACACTGGACCTATCTGTGCAATGACATGTGACATAACTAAGTGCTCTCTGTAAAAACGAGTTTTTATAGGTCTCTTGGTTTTGCCTTATATACAGAGTGTCCCAAGTTTATTTTTACATCCGGAAAACCTGTATCAAGCCCAAAATTCTAAAATACACTTTCTAAATATATTGCTGGCCAATGAGCGCTGGTTGCCTTATTTGACTCGCTACAAACAGCCTATTTAAAATGAAGCCCAATAGATAAGTGGACAGCGTGCTCGATTGTAACCGCCTCGATGCGGGTTTGCTTCCACGACCGGCAACTACTCGGCTCTGCTTTTTTTTCCCACAATTCGACAGCTTAACGCGACAAAAATCTAACACCAGTAAATGGGACTGTCAAAGTTTGTTTACACCACCAAATGTCTCATTCGCAAAAGGCGTGAAAACGTTCGTTCGAGCACGACGTTTTCTCTCTGTTTTACCTACGCTCAACAAATAAGTGAGACAGAGAGGAAACTATTGCGCCGATGCGATATTTTTGGAAATGTTGTGAAAACGGTACGTTCCCGACCATATGTTATTTGGCCTATCTTAGAATTTTGTGCTTGATGCACGATTTTTGGATGTAAAAATAAACGCAGGACACCCTGTATATATTTAGTCTTTACAATTTATTTTACACATTCTCGATTTATCAAACAATTTTATTTGATCTTTTGGATTGCCTAAATAGTTTGCAAGTTGTTACTACTAGAAGTTACTGTTTTATAATCATATTTTGAAGATATTTTTTGAATACCTTTGGTTTTATGTGGGATAATTTGGTAATTTGACATCTTTCTTATCTATTTTGCTATTACTAGTTCCTAACGTTGTAATGTTGCTAATGTTTAACTTACGTTTATGTTTTCTAATTATGTTTGTGACAATTGATTTCTGAAAACCATTGTATGGTGCAATCTGCTTAATATTTTGCAGTTCTTTATCAAAGTTTTGTTTAACAATGGGAAATGTAATAATCAGTGAATCAAAAAGTTGAAAGATGCAAGTTTATGTTAGTGTCTTTACGATAAAAACCTATATCTAGTTTTGTTGCCATTTCGTCACTATAGTGTCTAAGAAAGTTAACTTAAGGTTTTTCTTTTGTTTCATAGGTAAACTTGAACGTCCCAAATTTTAGAATTTAAAATTTCTACAAATTGCGTGTATACTTTGAACAATATTTGTGTCTCTCAAGCTGTGTATAGAGTAGCGTATTAAAAGCTGTGGTTAGAGTATGCCATTTGCGGGTATGTACCATCAATCTTAAAGAAAGTGTTTTTAGGAATCTTTGTTGAACTGATTCTAATTTGTTAACATTACTTAAATAATAAGGACTCCACAATTAAAGACGCGTACTTAAGCTTAGATCTCGCTAAATAAAAATATAATACTAAACGAGTATCCCTAAATTCCGAAGTGTTTACATGAAACCTTAGCTTAAAAAGCACTAGAAACCGTAGAATTTATATGTTTCTAAAAAGATACTAAAGAATCAAAAATTACGCCTCAATCCATGATAGTGGAAGTACGTGTTATGGAAATGCCATTAATCTTATAATAATATACAATCGGTTCATCTCTTAAAGTAAAGGTCATGGTTTGACAATTAGCAAATTAGTTTCAAGTCAACTTGTCAGTAGCCGTTTTGTGGGTCCAATGATAAAAAACCATTTTGAACCTGACAAGGTATCACGTATCTAGGTATTGTCAATTCTGGGTAGAAGGTAGCTGTCTTTCTTGTGACCTCGTTCGGTTGTCGATAATCAATACAAAATGTAGTTGTATTGTCTTTTGTTTTTTATTAGTACTACTGGAAACGTGCACGAACTACTTAAAATTTCAGTCAACCCTTGTTTCTCCTTGTCGGTTATAACTTGGTCTGCGTTTTTAATCAGTAATCCTTTATGTAGGGAATCTCAGTAATGTCAGCTATTAATACTTGATAGTTGAGTACTCTGTTTTCCAAACTAGTAGTTGGATGGAAATTTAACCATGCATATAAACTTTTTCGCCAGTCGACGATTGAAGAGTTTTTGGTTTTCACGTGGGTTTCGTACAGGGACGTTAAGCATGGTTTAAATTACCACAGTTCTAGGAATGGTAATGAGTTTTTACAAAATATTTAGCGAGAAATGTCTTTCATAGTTTCCAAGCATCATTTTATGTTTTTGGTCAAGCCAATATTAAAGTCTGCTGTGTCTACTATCCCTAATACTAACTACAAAAAGTGTGAATAACTAGTTGCTCGAGAAAATTATTCGAAATTGTAGGGTATGCCATTCGAACCAGTCTAGAAATATTGGTTTTAAATTTCAAATTGTAAGCCGCCGTGTACTCTGCATAAAAAGACTTCTTTCCCGGTTAGTTTATTACCGTAAACATGTGTGCTTAACACAGAGAAAAGTTTAGTAACTCTGATGAAGTAAATTAAACGGGGGCTTAGGCCCTGTATCGCCTCATTGGCGGTTACTCGAAATGCTTCATACAGTTTATTTCTGTAAATACAGATAGAGTTTGTTAAATTAACTCAAATTTTCGCAATGCGGTTTACAAAGAATTTTAGTTGATAGGCATACAATTGTTATGTTTCAGTAACAACAAAATCTTGATGTTGTTCGGATCATCCTATTGTTACAGGTTTATTGGCAAAAGTAGAACGTATGTTGAGAGCCTTTTTAAAAACGTATGTCGTGGGTACCAAGTTACGACGAAATGCAAATTTGCTGCGCATGTTGCGAATTTTCCATTGGTGGATTTTTAATTAACAAAACTTTCAAGGACGCTGAGTCGACATTTTCAGCTTCCTTCTACATGGGTGCTTGGCGTGCTTTCTGAAATTAAAACGTTACACATAAATTATTAATGTGTGCTTCAATAATTCCAAGTGAAATTGGTGTTCAAATTTAAACCCGACCATTCACCGTAAGTACTTTCTTTTCCTTTCTTTGGTTTCGTGTTTGTGTTAGTTCTAATTACAACGTATGCTTTATCACGTGCGTTGACTTTATATTCTTCATCGTGTATTACACCTGGATAACTCCTGGGTGTACTGAAATGGCTATTTAAGAACCTTTCCCTATAACTTTAACGTCTACCACGGTTCCGCATCCAATTAAGCTGCAACCAGCCGGTAAACTTTACGGGCTGCAGGAGTCGTTCATGCTGCATACTTGCTACTTCAAAGGAACATATTTGCTTTCCGTTTTCGTTACATACCTTTCCTAAAGGAATTCCTGAGGTTACCTATCTTCTGGTGCTGTCCAATACTATCGGTAGCAGGAACTTTCATTCTGGGAACTGCTACTACAGATTACAGATAAGTTTAAATGTCTAAATAACCTATTCAATATTAATGCGTATAAAGCTCACGTACATGTAACATTAAACGGTTTGAATTTCTAGCATTTAAGCAAATTTTTATTCGGGGTAGACTCCACCACCGACGTTTGGTTTTGCTCAATAAGTGCTGGGCGCTTTACATAAAGTGGTTAATGCTAAAACAAAAGGCGTTTTGGGTTGGCGGGAGGTACTTCCACCTTTTTATTCCGAGTTTAAGTTAGTTTTAAGTTACCGTGTGTAAGTGACGTGTGTACGTCGAGCCTTTTTAGTAACCAATTCTTAATTGAAACGCTAACTTTAATTTGGGGTGTAACTACAAAACTTACCTAAAATTCGACCCATTAATTGCGAGCTTTAATTGTTGTTGTTGTTAACGCACCTAATTATATGCGACAGTTTCTCTATTTCTGTCACATTCTCCTAGTACTTTAAGTTTTATTTGCTATATTAAATTGTCTATTTGTCTCTAGTTTGTGTTTGTTTTAGCGTATTAAACTTTAAGTAAAACCTGTTGAACTCCTGTTGGTCGGTTTTATTTCTTTCTATTACCTAGCAGGTAGCGCTTTGTTAGGCAGTAGTCTATTTCTTTACAATTCTGCAAGGACTCTCTACTCACCGACTAAGCCGGACGCTGCTTTGCTAACTACTACAAATACTGGATTCTCTACGAATTAGTGCGCTACATCGAGCCAAATTGTCTTATTTTTCTCTCTAGGTTGTACTGCTAGAGCCGTCGCTTTCTTTTGTTATTTGTGAACTACAACCGTTACAAAGTTATAAACGCATTAGCACCAAGGTTTGTTCTCATAGTAGTAAGGTGAAAGGTGGGTTTGTTTCTGGTATACACTGAAGGTACATGCCATTGTATGCATGATGAGCTGTCAATAAAATTCTTAACCAGTTTACCAATAAACACTAAGTCAGATCTATTTCTTCTGGCAACGAGTGTATTAAGACTGAACTGACTATTTAAAACACTTTTATCTATTCCACAAGGTGGATAAATCGCAGTTTTAAATACAAATATTTTGCAAAACGTCTCTGCACACTCTCAAGATGAAAAGATTGACAATTAAAGACTGAGACCAAACAGAAAAGCAAACTTAAGACGAGATCGTACTAACGAAAAGTATAAACTTCTAAGTGTAACGATACTAATAAACCGGTGTGGATTACGTATTAGAGACCCAACACATTTTAAAGATGTTTGAACAATAGAATTAATATGAGTGTTCAAGTTAAGTTTGTAATCAAATATGATGCTTAGATCTTTCACTGATTCCAATTTATCTAATGTAATACCATTGATTGTATAGGAAAACTGCAGTACATTATAACATTTTAAAAAAAGACATTACATTAATTTAGAAATATTTAAGTTCCAATTTATTATTTACGCACCTGTAAGTATATTAATTAAATCACTCTGCAATAAGCTGCTGTCCTGGGTAGTATCTATGCTTTTATAGAGTTTTATATCATCACCGTATAAAAGAGACTCGCTATTATTGATGCAGTTAGTGATGTCATTAATGTATACTAAAAACAAAACTGCTCCAAGTTAGAACCTTGAGGAACGCCTGACGATTGCATAAATGCAGTTGATTTAAAATCACTATGCAGCACAACTTACTGCTTATTACTTAAGTACGAATTAAATTTTATTACATGATTTAATTAAAATAAAATTAGTTTTGCCATCCTACTCAATTTTGAGCATGTGCAGAAGTATTTAACTTTGCGTGCATGAATTTATTTTTAACATGAAGTGTTTTTGCTTGTTATAAACCGAATCATTTAATGTGTGTTTGCTCTTTTAAAATTTTAAAATTAAAAGTTAACTTTTTAATGAGAATTTTTATCTTTTATTACTATTTATGATAGTTGTACAAGGTCAACTCCTTTGGGTTAGTGATATAATAATCTACAACGTTACCATTGAACTAATATTATACATTATTATTCTTTCTGTTTAGGTAATTAATTTTTGTAAATTAAATAAATCACGTGATTGGTAAGATACCTTTTATTATTTTGTTTGTGTATGTACCCTTATTATGTCTTAAATGCGATGATTTTTGGTTTTCATTTAATAAATTATTTCAACTTGTACATGATAGAAGCCTTTTTATTTCGCATTTATGTATATTTTGTTCGAGTTGTGAGATCACTTGAGGATTAAAATAATACTCAACCAAAGATAAACTAGTGTATTACCATCAAGTTTCCATTGTATTTGGGGGCCAGGGTGCTTCACCACAACATCTCCGATTGGCGCCCATTGATTATCGACAAATTTTTGCTTATTTATGACGTCCACAAATTAAATTCACATAAGTAGATTTCTTGTAGACCATGCTCACTTTTCTGAGCTAACCCCTCCCCTTTTTATGATGCATTGTGCATGTTACATGCTGCTTCCATCGATTCCAGTTTATGTTCAATTTGTATTCGATTACTGTAGAGTTTTTACTTAACTTTTGTTGAATTTCATTAATTTTGGATTTTCGTATAATTTTGTCCGATTTCAGTTTTCATTGATTTTGAACTTTTACATAATTTTATTGCTTCTTGACTATTTTTTATTGCTTCCATATATTCAGTTATCTTTAAAGACGGCATAAAATAATGGAATTTATATAATTATTGTTTGCACTATTTACATATTGATAAAACTCTTTGCGAAAAGTCACACACACTCATTATTTGCTCACATAAAAATACGCGTGACCGGAAAATTCTTAGAAAGCAATTCTTCAAAAACCACATTCTTTAAAAGCAATTAATTATCCGAACATCAATTCTCGAAAAGCAAATTTATTAATAAATACAACGTTCTATAGTTATAAAAATTATTTATTGTGTACAGTACGATAAATATAAATAATAACAATAGTTGAAAATCTAGTATCCTATGTTATGTGCTATTCTACGTAAATAATTCACAACATCGTTTGTTGGGTCGTAATTCAATACTGAACGTGTAATTCTTGTAGTACAACCTCTGTACTTTTTTCGCCCTTGAGGAGATAGTTGTCCACTAATATACTGCTCAATACGCAATTCATTGATACTTTGTTCTCTTTTAATGGCAGTTATAAATATTTATATACTTGGGTGATCTCCAGATACGCCCGGTACCAACCTTCTACAAAATTATTTGTTTTTGACAATTGACAATTCCTTAGCGAAATAAAATCATCGTTGTGGTCTGCCCATCCAATTGTCTTTATAATAATCGAGTAACCGGAAGGTTAGTGCAAATTCTGCATCATTTTCGTATTGCAGTTGTAATCCATTGACTTAGATGTTTTGGAATATGCATTGCCAAATGGATAAAACACCTACGCTGTACCGATCGAGGAAATTTTATTTGAAAAACATTTATCATTGCAGTTCCAAAATCTGTCATTATACTTTCGGGGTCCACTGTAGGTTCTAAAACTTTGATTTCCTGTAAACACGTATATATGTATGTTTTGTTTTATTTGGTAATAATTCATATACCAACGGAAATGCTTTATGATATTGTAGACCGTGTAGGGTGTATAGCTGATAAAAAAGTGATGGAACAGTCTTAAAAGTTTCGTCGGTATACGAATGCCTGAAACGTGCTAAAAGTTGCTTGTTTCTTCTAGTGCTAAAAACAAGCAAACGATCTTCTTCTGGGCCAGAATTAAATAATAAAACCGTTCACCATTTTCTGTTTGAGTGTATATTTTTCAAAAACAATGACTCGTCGGTGTAGTGCTACTGCTAGTCCGAGGTTATGTTTAGTTCGAACATTTCGTTTTGTTCTCTTTATGGTATTTATCGATGAAAGTTAAGCTGCTACAACTGGCACAATCCCAACAAAAGTACTTGAAACAATATAATGCGGTGCATCCCGTGTATTTGCCACACCATCTGTAATTTTATTTAAAACTTTAACATTCTCTACGCGAGATGCATTCCCAGCGTGGTTATGTACACTCATATGACATTTAAAACTTGGACACCACAATTTCTGTAAACAAAAGTTTGCACATTGTAAAGGGGCTTAAGGGTATCATTTACAATTCTAACAGCAGGTAGTCTCAGCAGGGGTTATCTTATAGAAGGACTGTAGAATGAATCATTACACTAAGCACGTTTTAGAAAATAGGTAATTTACGTTGCTTACTTAATTTTTTCTTTAAAGAATATATTTGAAGGTATCGCTAATTAAACACCATAGCTCGATTAATTATCGAATCAAAATTTTGTTTAGGAAATGTTTACAAAATAAAATTAGAAACAATTTTGATTTAAAAAAACGTCTACAAGCAATAACTTTTAAATTAAATCAAAAACTAAACATGGTTATTTGGGTTGACTGATTATTACTTATTTTTAAATAAATCTAACCTACTAATTATTGTAAGTTATTAAAAAAATCATTAAACTCTCTATTCATAATATTTAGTCCTTACAAAATGTATATTTTATGACGTTTTATTTTTTCTGTAGTTAATATAAAAGTGAAAACAAAAACTAAGGCAATTCTTATTGTCAACGTATATATTTAGTTTTTTGACAAGAATTTATTACATAATTATAATTAAGATACCAAGTTATAGTTTAAAATTAAATGAAAACTTTTTTTTAAATAAAGGTATTACTATATAAATAAATATAAGAAATCAATAATGGGTGTGACCTCCATTATTATTGATACATTCTTGGAGGCGTCTGCTCATTGACGCTATCAAGGTATCAATATAATTAATATTAATCGTTTCCCATGCGGTATCAATGGCTGCAATTAGTGCATTACGGTTTACTGGTATAAAATTTGGCCCTTGTTGTCTTCGGATAACAGCAAGTATTCGAGCCCAAACATTTTCGATAATGTTAAAATCTGGGCTTTTGCTGGCCAGGGTAACAGCTCCAAGTTATTTTCTCGTATCCAATTGCGCACAACCCGCGAAGTATGAATAGGGCGTTGTCCTTTAACAACAAAAATACATTATGAAAATGTTAATTCAACAGATCCCGAACTATTTTGGGAGAAAGTATAGTGAAATAAGAATACTTACTTTTTGGAAAATATAATCTTCGTCTGGATAAAACACTTCGACTGAAGGTTTCATAATAGTTTCCAAAATATCTAAATACGCAGCAGAATCAAGACGTCCATCGATAGCCCAACAAACTCCTGGACCCCGCGCGCTAACCCAACCCCACACATTCACAGAAAATAACCACTTCGTTTTTAGGACATATGTGATTATTTTCGTAACGAGTTCCTTCCATTCTAAAAACTTTTAGTGGTCCATCGTTGCGGCTATTGAACGTTTTTTCGTCGCTAAAAATCACTCGATTCCAAAATTCCAAAGGTTCGTTCACATATCGCCTTGCAAATTCCAGACGACGTCTCATATTTTCGTCACTGAGAACTTCTTTTGCAGCAGCATTATACTTCTTTATTCCCATCTCCTTTAATCTTTTTGTGCAGTTATACGGCATCCGGAAAAATGTGTATATGCTATAGCCTTGGAGTATGTAGCAAATGGTTGTTCTGTTACGTAATGAAACAACTCGAGATCTTGAGCACGTGTAGATACTTTAGGTCTACCACTTCCGATGGCTCTTTCCAAAGTGTGTTCAAGATTCCATTTTACTCGGTAATGCCCTACGGTGCTTTTGGTATATCTAACATACGTGAAATTTCACGCACGCTACGGCCCGCCGCTAATTCCGAAACAATCCGCGCTTTCAAATCAGCACCGAGATGAGGTGGCATTTTCACAACACTTGAAATTTTAAACTAAAATGGAATTTACATTTCTTACTTTATTTATTGGTTCACACTACCCCTTCTCAAACAGTAGGTAATTGTTTATTTATTACATACTTCTAATGACCAATGTAACAACCCTTAGAGCAATATGACTCAAAGGAAGTAAATTAAACAAGCAAGGATATTCTATTGTTATTGAAACTTATTCATAAAGTAAAAGCCATTTCCTTATAATGCTAATGGACAGGATTTTCTTTTAAGTATTAAGATTACAATAGAGGACTTATAAACTTTCGAAAATATCTAATTATAAATATTTACACTGCAATTGCGCTTTTTCCTTAATAATTTCTTAGCAATAACATACACGTTCTTGGTTTTAAGTTGTCATAAATTTGATATGATATAAATTTGTGTTTCTAATATTACATCACAAACTAATCTTTATTCGCCAAAAATTGTTGCTTAAGTTGTAAAGCTTCGTACACACCTGAACAACAAACCGAGCAACAAACATAACAACGAACCGAAAGTCAAACAGAACGACAAACGATCTTTTATGATTTCCACAATCCGAACAACAAACGGAACGTTTGTGCTGTTTCCATAATTATTTTCAGTAGTTTTCAGTTCATATATATTTATTATTGAGAAGAGAAAATTGCGGAAAACAAGAAGATAGTGCCAACCAAATTTTTACGCACAAAGAAGAGTAAAAATTATAATTTACTTGCTTTTTTTTTATTTTGAAATTTCCCGCCCAAATGATGCTAATAGGGACATCATTTTTTCTTGCATTCTTAAACACTGATTAATTTAAAACATTTTTCTTCTGTCAACTCCATAATATTACCTAAAACACAACAAACCCACAAAAGGGAGGACAAAAATAAATAATTTAATTCTCCCGCATAAGTTTGTTCGCCGTTTTGTTTAGATTCGTCCAAACCTGCAAACGCATTCGCGCGCATTTTTTGATGTCGGAGAAAAACCGACAAGTTGCGGGAACGCCGCAAACCGTTCGTGGAACAATCAGGACTTGCGAATCTGTTCTAAAATTCGTACGTAGCACCGTCCAAATTAATGTTCCGATTGCCGTTCGGTTCGTTGTTCTGTTTGTTCCTCGGTTTGTTGTTCAGAGTTATGTAACTATAATTAACGACTTAACGTTACGTTAGTAGATTCCATTTACTATTTACACATATTTTCTTGGAACATTCGATAATTAACTATCGGGATATGATGACCCTATACTTCGCAGGTTGTGCGCAACTGGATACAAGCAAATAACTTGGAGCTGTTACCCTGGCCAGCAAAAAGCCCAGATTTTAACATTATCGAAAATGTTTGGGCTCGAATACTTGCTGTTATCCGAAGACAACAAGGGCCAAATTTTATACCAGTAAACCGTAATGCACTAATTGCAGCCATTGATACCGCATGGGAAACGATTAATATTAATTATATTGATACCTTGATAGCGTCAATGAGCAGACGCCTCCAAGAATGTATCAATAATAATGGAGGTCACACCCATTATTGATTTCTTATATTTATTTATATAGTAATACCTTTATTTAAAAAAAAGTTTTCATTTAATTTTAAACTATAACTTGGTATCTTAATTATAATTATGTAATAAATTCTTGTCAAAAACTAAATATATACGTTGACAATAAGAATTGCCTTAGTTTTTATTTTCACTTTTTATATTAACTACAGAAAAAAATGAAACGTCATAAAATATACATTTTGTAAGGACTAAATATTATGAATAGAGAGTTTAATGATTTTTTTTTAATAACTTACAATAATTAGTAGGTTAGATTTATTTAAAAATAAGTAATAATCAGTCAACCCAAATAACCATGTTTAGTTTTTGATTTAATTTAAAAGTTATTGCTTGTAGACGTTTTTTAAATCAAAATTATTTCTAATTTTATTTTGTAAACATTTCCTAAACAAAATTTTGATTCGATAATTAATCGAGCTATGGTGTTTAATTAGCGATACCTTCAAATATATTCTTTAAAGAAAAAATTAAGTAAGCAACGTAAATTACCTATTTTCTAAAACGTGCTTAGTGTAATGATTCATTCTACAGTCCTTCTATAAGATAACCCCTGCTGAGACTACCTGCTGTTAGAATTGTAAATGATACCCTTAAGCCCGCTTCACAATGTGCAAACTTTTGTTTACAGAAATTGTGGTGTCCAAGTTTTAAATTTCATGAGTGTACAGTTTATTTAACAATTTTCACACCAATTGATATAACACGACCTTTGCATTTAGCTTTTTAAAATTTCTCACACTTCAAGCAACATTTATTGTTGACTTGTTTGTCTTTGACAAATAGGTAACCACCAATATTTAACTTTTTCTTGCCTTTCTTACTATCAACAAAGCTCATACCCATCTTTGTTACCGAAAATATTAGCAATTACTAAATACTTACAATGCACTGAAAAAACTTATCCGGGATTTTAAACCAATAATAGACAAGGAAGTTTCTTGTTTGCTAGGCCATTAAATAGAAAAGTAAATTATTCTATTGTTGTTAAAGATGTCCATTGTAGTTAAGATACTTTATGCATTAGTATTGTGTTGAAATTATTTACTTTGTATTTATTTTGCTAAGGTACAAATCTATCTTACTTTAAGATGTAAAGCGGCTTATTTTTAAAAGTTACCGTTGTTGTATGCATTTAAGTATAATAGAATGATAGACTGCTATTGTATGCATTGTCCGATAAGCAACCAATAAGGTTGTTCAATGTAAATTTAATTTAAATAAAGTTATAAAATTCTTGAAAGGGCAAGAGTTGTTTGATAGAGATTTACTATTGAAAAACGAACAGTACTTTCTCGGTTTGTTAAATTAAACCTTACAAAAAAATTTGCAAGTGTCTATTAAACTCATGCAAATTCAATGGCACAGCAATTTTTGCAACAAAACCAATATTAAAATCACATTATCAAAATAAGTTCTCCTGAATAATCCTAATATTATGGAATGCAATTAAATTAAATATCATCAAATAAGCATTGTTCATACCTATTCAAATCAAAACTGTCTAAATTGAGGAATACCTACTATTTTGTTTACGATAAATAATGTAAAAATCAAAAGTTGTCTCCATAACATTTCAAATTTGCTTTTCTAAAATTGTTGATTCAAATAATTGTACATTAGAAAAATTGGTTTTTGAAGAATTGCTTTTCCAAGAATTTTCCGTAAATCAAAAAATGCGATAGGTCAGTTTTTAAACAGTAATTTAATACTTGCAACCGTAGACTTTGAAGAAGCCCTTCCTCGAGGCGTTTTAAAAGTAGATATTTAGTTTAGACATCCATTAAATGTTTATAACCCTTCAGGTAAATTTTCTATTAATTTAAAAAGCCGACGCAAAACCCATTCAATTTATGTATTTATTTAACAATGCAAGATCGCACGATTACTCAACTCAAAACTCAACTAATTAATTACTTTAAGGCCTGATTTTTTTACTTCAATTAACTTTATCGGTCGGTGAACTACTATGAAAAAACAGCATTAAGCCAATCAAATTTTTAAAAAGTCGCGTTTCTAGGAGATTAACCGACAAGTAAAATTAACTGGAGATGAAAAAATCAGGCCTTAAACTAATATAAATTATAAAATAATAATTGAACAAGATTTGTGGCAACTACTAACCAAGAGAATTTTTTATCTAATCTGCATAGTAATTAATTAGACTGAGGCAAATTAACAACAATTTTAGAATGCATTTTAAAAATGTAAATAATTGGAAAGAGTCGTCACAAAACGTATTAAGACAAACACACTTAAACAATGAAGGTCGTTAGGATAATTAGTTAAAGTGATTATATTTCTTTGTATACAGGTATTACAGTAACAAAATACTTCAAAATTGAATAAAGGAACGTCATTAAGAATCAGAGTTAAGTCAAAGTTTGACACCGTTTAAGTAATTACATCAAATAAATAAAAGTAGTGGATAACAATAGAACTTAATTTTATATTAAAATTAAAAATGAACTGAATTTGAAACTTATACTCAAGTGCTACCCTAAACACAAAATATTTTTTTTTTAAATAGAATGAGTTAATAAATATATAAATTAAATACAATAGCCCGTATTCACCGCCACTTATAAATCTTGAAACTACTTTTTAAAATTAGTTTTAAATTGGAACCATTTAGCTTTAGGTTTAAACTCAAAAATTACTTTAGTAACTGCGAGGTAACTGTATTTAAAGACAAATGCAAGTGCATACTTAAATATGGTTGGGAGTAACTTTTACTAAAACTAGTTTTAGGGACAGATTTGAAGTTCGAAGATTTAGGCAGGATTGCAACTAGTCTCAAAACGAAACTGGTTAAAGTGTTTTGCGTCAGTATTTTAATACAATAGATTTACCTAAAATATTATAAACATTTAAAGGATGTCCAAACAAACACTTTACACATGACACCAATGTTACGATTATTACCATTTGTTTTTCTTTCCGCATTTACAATTATAAGGTGAATAAACGCGCATTCGAATTACATTATTAAGAGTTTATTTATTTTAACACGTAGAGTTCAAATAATTCTAATAAACACACACACAATTAATATTACAAATTTCAATTTTTATCAACTCGCATTAAATGACTTTTACAACTGAACTTAGAAAGTACATCACAATGCTTTTATAGTTGTAGAGTAATTGTGGAACATTTAAAATAACTGTTCTGGAATTGTCAATTATTCTTACTTAGTCTTGTAACTCCAGTGCCGTAACAATATGTAAAACCTACATTTTCGGTGGTAGTAAGATTTTATGTTGCTCTGGCGTTAATGTTTTAAAGGATGATTTTTTTCTAAACAAACCAAGTCAAAGATTGTTAACAAAATGATCTATAATAGTAGAAAAAGCGGCAATAATGCTGCTGAAGGCAAAACATATTTTTTTTTAATTATACTGCATGTAGCGAACTGTATTACCCAACTGTGTTATATGTAATTTAGAAAAAAAATTCAATAGCTTCTAGACGTCAAGTTTAACGAGTACTTACATCTAAAGCTTATGTAGTTTTTCCGATCTTTATTTTATCAATTTAGGGGACGTTTTCTGAAGTCAATGTTCGCAAATCCCAAAATAACAAAACTTAAAATCACTGGGTATTGATTTATTGTTATTTTATTTTGTGTTTTATTTGCTTTTCCATAAAAAATTTAAATTTAGAAGCAATAACACTGACAAAAATTAAACTTAAATTTAGAGTTTTTAAGAAGAAAAGGATTTTTAAGAATTAGAATGATTATTCATTTATTTATTGCTGAATTGTCATAAGATTTCTTTACTGTATTTTATTTTATTACCTTCATTTCAACTTATATCGCGAATAAAGTGCCACATCGACACTAATAAAATACAGTAAAACTTATTTTTATTAACACTTTCTTTTATATTGTGTATATCGTAATGAAGACGTCAATTTTAACGCGACGCTTAAAAGCGCCGTTTCGGAAGGAACGGCGTAATTAAATTTTTTTTGTAAATTACGTTAAATAACTTTGTCATTTATCAATACTCCATTAATTTCGAAAAAACAACTAACGGCACAGGCGCGTGAGAAGTCAATGTATCCTTAATCAGATTATCACCGAGTACATTTCGTATTTTCAGTTGTTTTTCATAAAAATCGGAATCCGACAAGAGGAAATGATTCCTTTTAAATATTGGATCTTATTGAAATATTATTCAAGTTTAAATTAAAACTACTTAATAAAGTGCTTGGTGGGCTTATGTCAGCGTTAAAACTTAAATACAGTTAGGCTAATAGCGGAATTTTATGTAATTAATTTAAATTGCGCTTAACATTATCTCTAATCTTAGTAGGATTTGCGTATCCCAAAATGTGTTTTAATGGAAACGTTCTTTTTCTCTAGACATAAACATGAAATATTAAACTAGCTTATTTTAGGTTTAATTTATTATTTACGACTGTAAACGCTGGGATAGAAAGCATCTCATTTATTTACTATTTCTAACTATTTAGTTTATTATTTGGTCTAAGTTAAAGTAACGTATTAAATTTGTTTTTACTTATGCATTTTCTAAATATTCAGTATGATTGATAGTAAGTTTGATTAATTTACTTCCATTTCGCTCTGGGGGCAGTCTATATATTTACCCAATAGATTGATGACTGTTGGTTTTTGTGCTGCAAATGATCACTTGTGAATTATTTTCATTTTTAGACTGAAAGAGATCTGCTTAATCATTTCATTCAAGAAGAACTCGTAGGTAATCTTATACAACCGAGAATTTACAAAATTGATCATCGATTAACCAATGTTTGTTATTGTCAAATAGATAATATAAATTTAACAAAAATATAAAATATAAAAACCAGACTGGTCTAAGTCACAGAAAGATTCCTTCTGGTTTCCGCGCATAGATGTTGCCAGTTTATTTTGTACCTAAACGAGTTCCTGATTCTGTTGAAAGGTAGAGTTTTTACCTATTTGTAGCTGACAAAAGTGCACTGAAAATAACTTCTAGTGAGTCAGAAAAGATATTTATAGTGCTAGTGAAGGTGACTATGAATCAAATGAGCTGGAGGATTCAGAATCATTGTCTTCACGTATCACCACGAAAATTTTTTCTAACTTTCATAAAATCTAAGCTAAAATGTATTTTAGAAGATCTTCAAACTGAACCCAATTATTATAAACAGAATAATACTGATCAATCCAGTATTATTAATACATCAAAACGAAACGACAGAAAACGTTTCAGGGAAACTGAAAAACACGTAAACTCTATTCGTAAGCAAAACAAAAATTTAGGACAAGCATATGCAAGTACATTGAAGAAAGTAGTACCTGTTAAAAGTTTTCACAACACTAACTGCAAATGTAAAAAAATTGTTTCGCTAAAATAAATGAACAGTATAGAAAAAATGCCTTTGAGAATTTTTGGAAAATGAAAACTTTTCTTCACAAAATGCTTTTTATAATAATAATAATAATAATAACATATTTATTGCCCCAACAGAAAACTCCATACATAAGGACAATTACAAGTTAACAAAATACAACAAAAGTGTTAAAAAATAAAATTTGCCTTTGATAATAATATTTTTAGGTTGTCGTTAAATAAATATATCACATGTGTTATTTATACGATTAACGTTATTGCAACTTGAAATAATAGGTGAGCGATACATAACCGTTGTATTACAAAAAGTGGTGTAGAAAAAAGTATGGCTACGACTATTTGACCTTGGAACAAGAAAGGGCAGCTGACATAATAAGAGCGAGCAATCAATGTTATTGTTAACCAATTTATAAATAAATGATATAGAATTAAGTGCCCTTCTTTTTCAAGGAATTGAAAACTAAACCTACTTAATAACAAAACATGATCAGTTCCATTCGCGCGACAATTTCTATCTATTATAAAAGAAAAAATTTTAAAATCTATCTACGTTGTACCTTTTCGATCGTTTGAATATGACATTGATGTGACGGTGACCAAACAAGAGAACAGTATTCTAATTTAGAACGCACTAGAGAATAACACAAGCTGACTAATGAATTGTTTACATTTAAAATCTCTACAATTTCTATACAGGGTGATCATTTGAAAATGAGCCACCCTAAATATCTCGAAAAAAAATGCAGATTTTTTTGTGCAGTCAACGGCACCTTTCCATGTGTTAAGGGGGACATCTTTTAACGTTACTAGGTTAAAGTTAAAGTTCACCCTCTCACCCCCAGCAATCCCTACTTTTGAAATTTAAATGGCATTCGTATATTTTTTTACATTTTTTTATAGAGGATTTATTCCTAAATACGAATCCAAAAAGAATTACGGTGACTAGCAAAATGTTGGATCAAAAAGCTAAAATCTCAACTTATAAAAAGAAAGACTACAAAAATAACAACAAAAATTTTAATATTGTGAGAAATGGCAAGTTGCTCATAATAAGTGCTCGAAATGCCCACCGTTGTTGGCCATGCAATGATAAAAACGGTTTTTAAACTATCTCCGTACTTTTTGAAATACTTCTCTCGGAATCAAATTACATTCCTGTGTTATTCGTTGACGTAATTCTGCAAGGTATTGAGAAGATGTTTTGTAACTAACGGATTTAAGATGTCCCTATAGAAAAAAATCAGGACTCGTTAAGTCACGGCCACTCGATCGATCCTCTTCTTCCAATACATCTATTAGGGAATCTATCGTTGAGCCATTACCGAACATTTAAACTAAAATGAGGTGGAGCACCATCCTGTTGAAAATAGAGTTGATCTTTATTCAAAATCAAATTTCCATTTTCATCACGCATATTTTCGATTGCCTCTATTATTAAAGGATCTATCATGTTTTCTAATAGATGTAAATACATAGTGCCATTTAATTTCCATCTATAAAGATTGGGCCAATAATAGTGTCACCCAATATACCCGCCCATACGTTCAATTTTTGTGGTATCTGAGTGTGACTCTCTCTAAAATTGTGTGGATTTACATCACTTCAGTACCGTACATTTTGTTTATTTACATGTCCATTTAAAAAAAATGAACATTCATCACTGAAGCAAATATTCTGAATCAAACTTTCTGCGGTCAGTGTCGTCTTCTGAAAGCTCTTGATGAAGTTGTAATTTATACGGATGAAATTTATGGAGCTTAGTTACTTTATGCACTGAGCCATATGAAAGTCTAGTGTCAGTGGAATTTTGTCGTAAGGAGACATGTGTTAAGGGGACATCTTTTAACGTTACTAGGTTAAAGTTAAAGTTCACCCTCTCACCCCCAGCAATCCCTACTTTTGAAATTTAAATGGCATTCTATATTTTTTTACATTTTTTTATAGAGGATTTATTCCTAAATACGAATCCAAAAAGAATTACGGTGACTAGCAAAATGTTGGATAAAAAGCTAAAATCTCAACTTATAAAAGAAAGACTACAAAAATAACAACAAAATTTTAATATTGTGAGAAATGGCAAGTTGCTCATAATAAGTGCTCGAAATGCCCACCGTTGTTGGCCATGCAATGATAAAACGGTTTTTAAACTTTCTCCGTACTTTTGAAATACTTCTCTCGGAATCAAATTACATTCCTGTGTTATTCGTTGACGTAATTCTGCAAGGTATTGAGAAGATGTTTTGTAAATAACGGATTTAAGATGTCCCTATAGAAAAAATCAGGACTCGTTAAGTCACGGCCACTGATCGATCCTCTTCTTCCAATCCATCTATTAGGGAATCTATCGTTGAGCCATTGCCGAACATTTAAACTAAAATGAGGTGGAGCACCATCCTGTTGAAAATAGAGTTGATCTTCATTCAAAATCAAATTTCCATTTTCATCACGCATATTTTCCATTGCCTCTATTATTAAAGGATCTATCATGTTTTCTAATAGATCTAAATACATAGTGCCATTTAATTTCCATCTATAAAGATTGGGCCAATAATAGTGTCACCCAATATACCCGCCCATACGTTCAATTTTTGTGGTATCTGAGTGTGACTCTCTAAAATTGTGTGGATTTACATCACTTCAGTACCGTACATTTTGTTTATTTACATGTCCATTTAAAAAATGAACATTCATCACTGAAGCAAATATTCTGAATCAAACTTTCTGCGGTCAGTGTCGTCTTCTGAAAGCTCTTGATGAAGTTGTAATTTATACGGATGAAATTTATGGAGCTTAGTTACTTTATGCACTGAGCCATATGAAAGTCTAGTGTCAGTGGAATTTTGTCGTAAGGAGACCGTTGGATTTATATTCAGGTGACCTAAAACCTCAATCACCTCAATGGCTCATCTAAAACTCTTCGATTTGTTTTTTTCTTATTTGCCACGGAGCCACTTCCTAAAAATTTAGTACCTAATTAATTCTGTCACATATTTATGATTGACGTTTTTATGAGGGTGTCGTTCTTCGAGCGCACTTATGTTTTTCACCATAAATTAATATTATTTCACATCTTTCAGCCATAGTGTAGACCATTTAGATAAATTTTAAACTTGCTTAAATCCTTATTTAATGCGAATGCTGAACGAAAAATAAAGTAATTGCACAATGTCAAACATGACACTAATGTTAAAACACAATTGTATTGTATTTTATACCTGTTCTAACCTACTGCGATATCTTACCTTAACCAAATTTAATTATTTATGTATGTATAGGTAGGTAAATGATGAGTTAAGATTTTTGCATTTTTATCCAACATTTTGCTAGTCACCGTAATTCTTTTTTAAATTTGTATTTAGGAATAAATGCGCTATAAAAAATGTGAAAAAATATAGAAATGCCATTTAAATTTCAAATTTAAGGATTGCTGGGGTGAGAGGGTGAACTTTAACTTCAACCTAGTAATGTCAAAAGATGTCGCCTTTGACACATGGAAAGCTGCCGTTGACTCCACAAAAATATTTGCATTTTTCTCGAGATATTAAGGGTGTTTCGTTTTCAAATGATCACCCCGTATATAAACCCTAACGTGCAATACGCTGAGGAAACAATGCGATCGATATTTGAAGTAAAGTTTAGTTTTTCGTCAAATAGAACCCCTAAATCATAAATATTACTACAACGTTCTAACTTTATTCCATCAATGTGATAGCAGTGTTGAATAGTGTTTCTTTTCTACTAAAAGTCATGACATTACATTTCCCTATATTAAGTTGTAGATGATTTCTATTGTAACACTGATGTATTAGATTAATATTACTCTGTAAAAGGTCACAGTCAGTTGAAGATTGTATTTCACAATATATTTTTAAATCGTCCGCATATAAAAGTTTCTCACAAAGAATCACATTAAACAAGTCATTAATAAATACTAAAAATAATAATGGTCCAAGATTAGAGCCTTGAGGTACTCCAGAGTTAATTTCATAAAATGTGATGTATAGTGATTGTAAGTGACTGCTTGCATCCTATTCAGTAAATATGAATAAAGTAATTTACAAATCGGATTATTGAAACCAAAGAACTTTAATTTTTAAGCAGTATATAAATGTCAATCTTGTCAAAAGCGTTTTGCATGTCAGTGTAAATAACATTGACTTGGCTCTGATTGTCTAAAGCGTTGGATAGAAACTGTGTAATACAGACCAAATTAGATGTAGTCCATCTATTCTTTATAAACCCATGTTGATAATGGGACAAATGGTTGTGTATGTTGTTGTATATATGGAAATAAAGAATTGATTCAAATGCCTTAGAAAAATTACATTAAATAGAAATTGGTCTGTAATTGATAATCAATGAAGCGTTACCTTTTTTAAAAACAAGGCACACTAAAGCTTTCCTCCAAACAGTCGGAAAAGTTGACGTTCTAAGTATAAAATTAAATATATGTAGCAACGGTTCTGCAAACACGAATTAAAAACGATGGAATATTATCTACACCCATAGTACTTATGTTTTTCATTTTTTTTTAAGCCGAAATGACTTCATCCAAGGAAAGTGTAGGTATGTCTACACAAAGCGAAGTATTAAACTCTAAAGGGTGATCAGATATATTACTAACATTAGAGTTGATGTACATACTACTAAAATATTGACTAAACGCATTTACAATTTGTTCCGGCGAATTGAGCTCAACGTTATTAAAATACATGGTACCAGGAATTCTAGAAGTTTTGCCTTTCTTGGAATGTATAAATTTCCAGAAATTTAAAGGATCAGACGACAACTCGGTTTCAATTTTTGTAGTGTAGTTTTCGTAAGCTTCTTGAATCTGTGCTTTTATCAAAGTTCTAAGATACTTAAAATAATTATAATGAGAAGTTCTGTTACTGTTTCTAAATTTTTATGTGCAAGATCTTTCTTTTTAAGATTGTATATTAATTCTTTTGTAAACCAAGGTGGATACTTACTACCTTTCTTACAAGTAGATTTGGGAACTGTTTTATCAAAATGGAATAAATGACAGAATAAAAATATCGCATGCTTCATCAACAGTATGGCAGTTTTGGAATAAATCCCAATTGGTCTTACATAACATATTGTACATATTAATAAAGTTTGCTTTTCTGAAATTGTAATAACACAGTTGAGAGTTAAATGCAAAGCGCGACGTTTGAGTAACCGAATAGTAAACACTTATTGAAATACAGGGGTGATAATTATTCTCTGGAACCAAAGAATGCGTACATCTAGAAACGTTACATATAAAATTAGCCAAGACTAAATCAAGCGTTCGATTACTACAGTTAACGATATTGTTGTACTGAATTAAATTTAATAACTGTTGAAAATTATGGATAATTTGAAACTTTCGGTCGCTGATACTAGTACTATACAAAGAAATATTAAAATCACCTATCAAAAGAACATTTTCTTTATAGAAGTAGTCACAATTTTCACACATTTCAACGAATAATTCAAAATCACTAATTGTTGTATTGGGAGGAATATAAACATTAAATAAATACAAAACAAAATTTTTTATCTCCAATCTGCAACCAACAATATCGACAGCAGGTACTGCTGCTCTAAAATTAGGTAAAGTAAGACATGACATTTTGATGTTGTTAGTTGCAGCTATCAAAACCCCGCCACCTTTAGACATACCAGTAACTTGAAAGTCACGATCGCAACGAGCTACATTATACACAGGTGGAAAAAGCTCAGAGCTCATAAGATCTTCAGAAATCCATGTTTCAGTTATACATATTATGCTGTGTTCGCACAACAGAATTTCATTATAAAAACCTGAAATTTTAGTTCTGAGGCCTCTTACAATACCAATTTTATGAGAAGTTGTATATAATGCGTTATGGGGCATCTTTATAAGTTTTTGAGTCGATAGTAACAATTTCGGGAATACTGTATTTTAGCTTTAAATTATTTTCGTTATTTTGTTTACGGTTTCTAAACTCAGATCGAATCTTATAACAAAATTACGTTGTTTGGTTGTCAAATCATGATTTAGAAATAAATTGTTTTGTACTTTATAATTAGCGAGAACATTTAGTTTATCTCGTTTAGTGAAATTTTTAGTGGTCGATTTTTGCCATGAATGAACTTTTCCTAACCGGTAAATATTTATGATATCAATGGTTTTACCAGCGTTATTTAACTTTAAAATATCCACAATACGAGACTTATCATCGGCACTTCTGCTGTCTTTATCGATACACGTAGATTCAAGTAGATTAACAAGAATTAAATTATTTGCTCGCGAATTCCTGTCTTCTATCTCGGCTATAAACTCATCAAGTGGTAGTTGAGTTTCAGCATGTAATGTCTATTCTTGGACTTCTTTTTGAATTTGGTTGTTTTTTATTGCGTTTATCTCATTTTTTAACGTGTCAATTTCAAATTTCAAATTAGTTATAGTGTCAACTATATCACATTTTTCACAATAAAAGTGAATTTTGCGTCTTTTAGAGCGAAGACAATTGATCTCGTCTTTAGATAAGCCAGCGCATGCATTATGAAGAAATTTTCTACAGATATCACATGTGATAGAATCACTATCGTACCATTTTTTAAAACAAACACTACACTCGGACATTTTACAGATTGAGTAGTAGAATAGACAAATTAATAATTATTTAACTTTTACGGGATAATTACGTGATAATAACAACGGATCAACATATACGTCTACACAACGCGACATTCAATACTAAATGTTTGTATGTGGTTTGATTAAACAAACTGAGATAAAAGTACATTGTCCAAGAAACTAAAGTAACGCTTCAAAAAATATAACAAATTCCTATTATGTTGATATTGACAGCTTACAAAATGTTTGTAAAAAGTATTTTTTTACAAACGTTTTAAATAACAAACAGCCCTAAATCATGCACAAGTCTTATCTCCAGGCGAAGATTTACTGGGGAAACATAAACGAGCGAACAGATCGGGTACAATATGTTCGCAATCACATAAATAGCTTTCCTGTCCCATTATACAAGAAATCAATATCCTAACAAAAATATCTGGATTCCTGGTTAATGTACAATTGTACAAAGAAAATTGTGAATTGAAAAGAGTAAATCCAGTTTCAGAAGCAACGTATAGGCATGTATTCCATCGCGATTTTAACCTTCACTGCCACGTCTCTTCAAAGGATACTTGTATAAAGAGTGACTTGTTTAAAACGAAACTGAGCTGCGAAACTGATAAACAGGAGAAAATAAATTTGAATACTCAACACACCTTGCACCAAGGATCAGTCTCTTTCTATCTTGAATAAGGGTGAAGGTAATGGCTTCATCTTTAATCTAGAAAAGGCATTGCCATGCTCCACTGTTTATTGGAAGAGAAACATGTATGTTTAGAACCTTGGCATACATGAAGTAGGTGAAGAAGAAAAGGAATTCATGTACATTAGGGACGAAACAACTGCATCACAAGGATCTCAGGAAATAGGATCATGCATCCGCAAACACATCTTAGAGATTGCAGAAAAAGCAACTCACATTATTGTTTACAGCGATGCATGTGGTGGACAGAACCAAAAATTTAAGCAATGCCTGTTTTAGCTCAAGCACTTAGCAGATACAGGTGCCCAGGTAACAGACCATAAATTTATGCTTTCTGGCCATTCTTTCTTGCCGAACCATTGTGATTGTGTCCAATTAAATAAGTATGCTAAGAATAAGGTAAAATATGTACTGGAAGATTGGTACACAATAATAACAAAGTGTAGATCTAGGAAGCCATACACTTTTGTGAAATGACACAAAGGAACAGACTGTAACACGTAGAAATAAAATCAAAGACAATACCCCGTCTGCTGTTTAAGAACCCAGTGGTTAGATTTAAAAAAAAATTAGCTTTACAAAATACTTTATAAGGAAACTCTTAATAATGATTTTCATTTTGATGTTAAAAACTTGCTTCCAAACCAAAAACGTGCACCACGAAATTTCAGTAGAATTCAGTTAGATCTACAGTATGAAGCTCCACTGCTAGTAAATGAGAAAAAGAAGATGAATATGGAAGAACTTTTTCAGTGTATTTGTCCAGTTTATTAACAATACTTCAGAGACTTAATTGAAGACAGTATTATTGAAGATATTGCTCCCCTAGAGCTAGGCAAAAAAGAAGACTAGGTTTTTTGTTTAATTTGTTTACCACTTGCTCTGTTCAAAACTTGTATTAAAAAATCTACATTATAAATTTGGTATTTCTTGGCACCCTAACCATAATGAATGTGTATCTAATTCTGCAAAATGTTGAAAGGTATAGTGGTCTAAATCAAAAAAATTAGAAAACATTTTTAAAAATAAAACGAATTTAATATAATATCATACCTTGACAAATTTCGTGGAAGCTTTTCAGATTTTCATTAAAGAATTTTTCACCGGAAGTATAAATTTAGGGCCTTGTATCTCAAAACTGTATTTATTGACTTAGACTACTCTGGTTTTCAATAGCTCATATAATGGTCAAGTCTCCCTGTGAAGTAGGTAGCTAAGGAGACGTAAAATCGCCATTGCCAAAAAAAGTATTTGGTTGTGCGTGCAGTGCATAATTTTGTTTGAAAATATGATTAGTGAGAATGAGAATGAGGTTGTGACAGCCCAAAGAATTCCTGTTAAATTGCTTTACGATGTGAAGGCAGCAATTGACAGTTTACCACCCCAAAGTCAAAAAAACATATTCATCATTTAAAGACTGATGCTTGGAAAACAATGTCTAAGGAATTACAGAAAAAGTGGTGCTACATTACTAAAACAAAAATTGAGGCAAGCAAAGCCCCCTGCACTTTGGTCTACTTTCTCAATGTTAAAAAGCACGTTAAATGTGAAAAAGAAAATATAAATCTTGTGAAGTTTCCAAAATTGATCCCCTACTTAAAAAGCAAGACTATCAACTATCGTGGGAAAAATCTGCTATTTTAACAAAAGATGACATCAAAAAATTTGTGACTAGCCTAGACGATACGAATTATTTGTTGAAGTTAGAATACATTGAAGTATACAGAAAATACAAATTTTGAAACCATCATATAGTACAAGCAGTCATCTCTTCCTAAAGTATTCAAAAGACAGATATGTAAATCAAAACGTAGGAATAAATAAAATTAGAAAAATACCCAGTCTCATTGCTTAGTGAAAGGATACATTAAAGGGTCCTTAATTAACAGTATTGAAATTGCACATAAAATATTGAACAAACCGTCCACCTCTGATCAAGTTGGAAGCTAACCTTCTGCAACGACATCGAAGCAACGAACGCTTGTGTTCTCATTGGCACTTCAAAATTTTACCATTAGTGTAACAGAAATGTCATTCAGCGTGAAGCTAATAAAGAAATGTTCCAATTTCACTTCAACATTTATTACAATAAATAAGTGTAAGAATAAATTTAGAATCTAGTGCGTAAAAATGTTTATTTACAGTCTAGTGCGTGAAAAGCAATTTCACGCACACTTATTGAAGCGTTAATGACATATTTTTGTGTCAGTTGAAGAAAAATAACTTTTTTGTTTGGCAATATTGATTATTTTTCAAGGTAAATAACATCGAAAAAAAATACTAAAACGTGGAAGGAAAGCCATACAGAGTGCGAAATTAATTAACAAAACTTAACAGGCTAAAAGCGTGTAATTCTAAATCAAAAAATTAAAAAAAAATGAGACAGTGACAAGAGCAAATTAAAAAACTGAAAGCTTGCTAATGAAGACGTTTCAGTTTAGAGCACCAAGTGAAGACAAAGTCGATAAAGTAAATTCAACCATCAGTAAAAGTACCCGAAACTGAAAATGTAAAAATTAGATAGGAAGCAATTCAGAAACAGCCCCAGAAAGTAAAGAACTGTTTGCTGATATATTGTCAACGTGACATGTAGAAGGAAAAATACGAGTTGGCAACGTAGCAATAATTCATTCACGTTCACCTCGTTCTGTTATAAAGGTCTTGCAAATGTCGGTATAGAATTATGTTCATATTAGCTATTAAATGGAATTTTGTATCTAAAGTCTATTTCTTTTGTGGGATTTAAGTGAAGAAACGTCTGATTACATCATGGCAACAAAGATTACTATATAAATAAAACGGATCTGAGCTGAAAACTTTCTTTTCGCAAGATATGGCATTATTTTGGACTCAACAAGTTTGCACTTTGCAATTTGTGAAACCCCCTTCAAATGTAAAAAAGTGTTGAGGAATGGAATATTTTCTTCTATAAGTTTTATTTAAATAATTTGTGTTTTTTGAGGAGGGGCACCAAAAAAACCACTAGGTCGATTTTTGGGCAACGTTTCGTGCAACGAATGCAGACTTCCTCAGGCCTATAAAACAAAGAAATGGTCCGACACTTAAAATAATATAAATATCTTTAATAAAACACACACTCTAGACGTAGAAACAAACAAACATAATTTTTTATGATGTTTTATTGAGATATTTATTTACCTTTAATCGTTAATTTATTTTGTGTTTATTGAATATTTATGTGGTTTTTATATTATTTTAAGTGGCGGACTATTTCTTTGTTTTAAAGGCCAGAGTAAGTGCACATTCGTTGTACAAAACGTTGCCTAAAAACGCTCTGTAGTTTTGGGTGCCCTCCTTAAAAAAACAAATTATTTAAGTAATAAGCGTTCTTCGAACATTTTACCAACCACAATGATGTCGTCTAAATAAGACCACACAGGTTTTCCAGAATAGTCTTCGTAAAACGGTTTCTATCAATCGTTCAAACGTTGCAAGGACGTTGCACAACCCATAGGGTATAACGGTGAACTGCGACAAACCATTTCTAATAGTAAAAACAGTTGTCTAGTGTATCGTCAATTTTGGGTAGAAAGTAGCTGTCTTTCTTTATGTTTTCGTTTAGTGGTCGATAGCCAACAGAAAATTTAGTTGTACCGGCTTTTAGACGTTCACGATAACGTACTTCGCCTATTCACGTTTTTCCAGGGAAAGCTTTTTACACAACGGTGATAGCCTTTTCAGGCAGACTAATATTTTTTTTAAGAAAACACTTACTGCTGCGTAGTATGACAAACTAAACGGAATTTCTTTGCCGTCTATTCTTAGGATATCATTCTTCATATACTAATGAAACTCATACTTATCTTTATGATGGTAGAATTCTTCGTTTCCCAAACCAATAGTTACTTTTATATGATCATGTGCGGGTTTTCGTTTGCCAGTCGCCGTTCAAAGAGAGATTGCCTTGAAAATGTTTTGCTTCCTCCTTGTACTACATTGGGGCGAACAATGTTCTTCGTAGCTCCTGTATCAATTAGGATTCTGAAGCATCGTTTATTGATAAATCTTTTAAAGTAGATAACTACGGTGTATGTCTGGTTTATTTTCTCTTCTAGTTTTATTCTGTCAGTTATTTTATTGTTATCTTTTCTATTTCTTTCATTCTCTTCATTGATTTTATTTTTTGTTCTATTGTATTTCTCGTTAATTTCTATTTTTCATATAATTTTTACTCCTTTTTATCTTTCATTAATTTTGAATTTTCCTTTAATTTCTGTTTGATATTATCTTCCACTGATTTCAAATTTTCAAATAATTTCTGTTCTATCTTCTCTTGATTTTGAATTTTTATACATTTTTTGTCGAATCACACATTCGTCTTGAAAAAATTAAACTGTTATGCATAGATACAAGAATAAGTATTATTTTACGGTAGGGCATTTTAACGGTAATTGGACGCGCTCGCGATTGTAAAATAAAACATCCCACATCAATGTTAGACTGATAATCGTTTTTCTTTGTGCTCACAATCCTGAGTTTAATAATCTTATAATTTGATAAATATTCACAAATAATATTACAAGTTATAATTTATATAAACTCGCATTAGACGACAACTTACAACTAAACTCAAAAACTACATGATAACATTTTACAGTTGTGGAATAGTTCTCAAACATTTAAAAATACGAAAATTGCGATCGTTGTGGAATCGTCGATCATTTTTACTCATTCTCATAACTCTAGTGGAGTAACAATATGTTTCCAAATTTATCTAAAGTTTTATTGGAATTCATTTTGTGGTATGGCGTCGAACATCGTTTAAGGACGAACATAGTAATTTACAAGTGCAGTTCTAATTAATATAGCAGATTTGAGTTGATTACCCAAGTCTTACAAAAACTTTAACAAAAATGTACATTGTAGACAGTCACCAATTATTGGATAAAAATTTTGTCAAACACAAAGTGACAAAAAGAACTCCATGTTTCGGTAACACTGATAGGTAGATGATTACTGCTGGTTCACAACATGAGTAAAAAACATGGACCTAATCTACCACTAAATACATTTAAAAAAAATACAGAAAGCAGAAAAAAAAACAAATTAGAAGAGCTACATTCTTCTTAGAGTACCAGAAACGTTTGTACCAAGTCAACAAGTGTGGAGAAAAAATCACACATTATCTACTGCTGTATATATGTGTATGCGTGTATCTTCAAGAAGACATTAATAACTTTGTCGACAACAATATGATTGAATTAACCGTCAGCTTCTTCTGTCGAAGGTCGTTTTAAGTATTTTGCCAAAGTTTCTACCAATTGAGCAATTTCAGTATGCTCTGGTAAACTTCTAACGTCAACTACCCAAGAACCCCATCTATATGGATATGTTTGAACATATAATCAGGTAACTACAAAAGTTCTTAACAACCATTTTACAATGGTTAGTTACCGCTCCAGTATACCGGATAGAAGAATTTCCGAGACTAGGTTTTATTCTCTTGAACAACCTTTACGTGTACAAATGGAAACTGAGTTATAACTGCAAAAGTAGGGTTAAATGATCCAGTAGAAATTTTAAAAGAGACATTTTTTTGCTGCGATTACAATATATCAAATGAAATTGAAAGTGCTAGTGAAAAGTACTTATCTACGTAACTTATTTAACTGATTCCAACATAAAATACAAGAATGAACTAGATTAGTAATTTTTCGTTGTAATATATTTCCAATACAAAAATGTTTGTTTCTTCACACCTATTGGCAACTCCATTAGAAACATACTGTAGATAACAACTGACCCAAGAAGTGGGACAAATAATCGTTGAAAAAAGAAAAATTATATAATTTTTTTAATTTTTCAATAAAAGATCATTTAGAACAAGGAATGTGTATATGTGTGTGTGTGTGTGTGTGTGTTGTGATGTTTTTTTGAGTGTGAACTTTTACGTTCATTAGTCACTAAGCAGCTTTTACACTTCCTAACAAACAAGGTATGTAATGAGAAGTATAATAAAATAAGCTGAAAGAACTAAATGAAGAATATAATAAAATACAATTCGACGTGTTAGTAGTCATAGGACCTAAGAAAATGGAGAAGAAATAAGGCAAAGAAACGTACTCTTACCAGGCGATCCAGGGATGTGTAATTGATCCATAACTTTTTTTGAAGATATTAATATGGGTTTTCACCACCAAGTAACCACATTTATGCTGCACATTCTAAAAATATTTTCTTTATATAGAGAGTGTTTCATTACATAGCGGTAAACCAAAATTGTGTATTTTTAAATAGAACACCCTGTAAAATTTTGAATAATTAGTTTTAGAATGAAAAATAATGTACAGAAAACTATGAATCCAGCTATTTTTGTTTCGACACTATATAAGGCTCACGTTTGATAAATCAGTATTTAGAATAATTAGGAATTTTTAAATAATTGAATTTTGATTCACATGCGTACACACTCTTTTTTTATAAATGGAACATCTTATATTTATGTTCATAATTTGATATTTGGTAATAATTTCTAAATAATGTAGTAGAAGCCAACAAAGTAAACCTTGCGATTACAGACCTTCAAAATAGTACTTATTGTATGATGGTCGAGGGAAAATAGAAGAGAACATATATTAGGGTTTCAAAAAACATGAAGGTGCATTTTTGTCCGAATTTAAGAGATTAGACGTGGAGTGAAGTGATAAAAAGTAAATGAATAGAATATTTATGTCTAAGGACGCACATATTTCTGTATATGTTGTATTACAGAATTAGGTCATTGCATAAACATAAAAATTTTATGTTTATGAAATAGGTTCGGGATGATGGTCACTTAGAATTTTCCACCAGTGTGTGTACAAAAAATTAAATATTATTTAATTCCCTTGAATTCTTTTATTGGCCAACGTTCAGTTTGAGACTTCAATACGTGCAACTTTAACTACAATTTTAGTTTTTTCTATTGTTTTCCATAACGTTTATTTAGTACCAAAGAATTTTATTTTGTCAGGGTTTGGTAATTTATAATGTCATAAAAACAAACAAAAATTTGTTAGCGTTAATAGTTTTAGTAAATTAATTGGTTTGCAATTTATTGTTTACTGCTAGTAAAATATGTGTATTAAAGAAAAGCGATAATGCACTCGAAGAAGCAAACAAAATGATCTAAACATCTTATATAATATTTAAGTTGCTTAAGTTTTAACAAAATTGTTTAACTAAATAATTTATTTGTTGATAATAACCGTAAAGTAAGAACTTCATGTGTCAAATGTGAGTTCCACGGTTGCCGCTCAAATTATGGCGATAACAGTTGGTGCAGTAAAGTTCATGAATTAAAGTTGTTTTCATATACCTTTGAAAATTAACTACCTAGTGTGCTTTTGCTTATTTTCATCTTAAATTTATACTTAAATATAACATTGCGTTGGTTCAGTTTTCTTACGGTTATTGTTCGTTCAAAGTAAAATATTTAATTACGGCTTAAAAGATATTCAATTTGAAAATATTGTGAAATAAAATTTTTTAATTTGTTTTCAACTTAAAAGGCGCTCATTGAGTAAAAGTACATTATGTAGATGGTGGAAGGCAATTTTAAATCTGTCTTTCATTTAAAGATAAGGCAACGCGATTTTCTCATAACCAAACCGACACAAATTCATTTTAAGATTAGATAAAGAAAATATACAAAGTGTCTAAAAATATGTGTTTCAGGTTCGAATGTTTATAGAGAACATTAAATTAAACAACTTTGGTCACGCCAAAATGGCGCTCTTAAAGTAAAAATCAAAAAATTTTAATGGTCTTTTGACGGTTACAAAACTCTTGAAATATTGTCAAAAGTATCTTATGATATCTTTTGACTATGTCCGATTCAAAATTAACAAAATATTTGATCTATCAGAACTAAAAATGCGGATTCACATATGGCTCTTTTTTTGTTACGTCATTGTTTTTGAATTCCCAATTAATTATTTTAGCGATGTTGTCCTGCTGCTAATTTAGCACAACAAATACAAAACAATTATAACTCAATCTGATATTCCTTAGGCTGACAGTAATATTAAACAAACAATTAGCTTGGCAATCCAGAGAGGAAATGCTGGTCCCATTTTAGGAACCATTTCCCAAGGTAACACTTTGGAGGAAATTTTCGATGTTTTAATTTTAATGTCATTTATATTTTTATTACACTGTATTTATTTAATTTTATTAGTCACATTTTTTTAAATAAAATAACTATTTTCAATGATTTTGTTGTAATAATTTGATTTAAACGAAAATTTGGTTTTATCGATTTGAAAATAAAAAACAAAATTTTAAAAAAAATCTATCGTATTTTATAGAAATAAAATTGTTAACCAATTTTGATGAAAATTTACAAACATGTACTTTAAAATATCTTAAACACAACTGTTAAACAAATTTTTAATAACTTTAAAATAAATATTTTATTGCACATTGAAAACCAAAAATAAAATAAATTATGTCCTTCAAATACTATAAAATATTGCAAAATAATCTTTAAGCTCTCCTAAACACAAATTAAATGTCAAACGTAAGGATTATTTATTTTGTAGGCTAAAGCAATGACTAAATCAATACCTAAATGAGCAACCTTAAATAGTAGGAATTTCAAAAGCGACCACGATGTAATTGCAATTTGCACCAACAGTGGCTTATTACGTAGATATTAGTTTACCATATCATAAAAATGTTCAATTTTAAGTTAAAAAAACATTTACATTTTAAAATTATATTGTACTTAGATTAATTCGTGCAAATTTTCATTGTTACTTGTATTGAATCGACATCCAATTTTTTAACTTGTCAACCAATTCTAATAAAATTTACAATGTGACTTTTACGTATTGAGTTTCTCTAAAACTTTACTACTTGGCCAATGTATTGTAGGAACTGTCGTACTTGACTATTTATTTGCAAAAGCGCCAAGATTGAGATAGTTTATAATAACATCAAGGAAGTGGAGGACGTACCAAATTACAAAGAAAAGCTACCAACAAAAAACTAAATGACTGAACTATTTAGAAGTATACACTTATTTAGAAGTTTGGTCAAGGACCTTTCAAATCGTTTAGTGACGTCTATTTGGCAAACAAAAAATATCTTGGCAAGATCCAATAGATCAGAATCTTTAATAATGATAATTTGTTCAAAGAATTTTTTGACGTATATCAGAATATAAATAGAGGCTACTGTTTATAAATTTTATTAAATAAATTTTGTTATGGATGTGAAAAAGATGCTAATTACAAAATAGCTGCCAGAAGGACACAATTGTTTAACCAAAGCATTGAAATCCCGCATTTCTTGAGATACAAATCCTTATAGCATATAGCGACTATTAGTTACATACGGACAATAACTCACAAAAATTGAATGTATTAATCATGTCCTGAAAAATTATAGTAAATATTTATTTGCTGTTAGAGATTACTAAAGAATTACATGCTCCAAGAAGCACCAAACTGCAGCAATAATAAGAAGATTGATAAACTATGCAAAATATGACAGAAATGAAAACTGGTGACGAGTAAAAAATGAATGGGTTCAAGACCCGGATCATGTTTTTGATGAACATGATAACTGTTCTAGGTATTATTAAATAAATTAAACAACCTACCTAATTTTGTTTTTTCCGGACATAAAAAGCCATTGTTTTATGTAAAAACGAGTTGATGGACTAGCATAATTATTAAAATAGCAGGTCATATATGTATGTTTTATTTAAATAAAGTTGGGGTGCTCCGATTTAATAAAAAAAAAGGCTCACCAGCTGAAGCAGAATAAAAACTAACAATAGCGCAGAGCTCTTTATGAGTCTTTTCGCCAAATACAATGCTGGCAAAAGACTGAATTTAACGAGAAGGTATCTTTAAGCAAAATATCAACCAACTAGTCTGCAGTGCAAATTAACATAAAAGAACTTGGAAAGAAATTTAAGAAAAGCCCAAGAAAAAGTTTCAAAGAATTGATTAAAAAGAAACTTTATGAAAGTAAGTAAATGTTTTATTTAAAAAGGAAACATTAACATCCATCCTAATGATGATCATGGTCCTAACGCTGTGGAACCGGAACTGAATAAAGATCTACTACAGACCGAATTTTTTTTTTTATTATGTATAGTGCAAATTTACAAGCTGCTCGGTAAGAGCTATTAGTAAATAGGATAAAGTCAATACCCTGGGAGGAGAAACTATCTAGTGACAGCACTCTGGTAAATCTTTCAGTTGATGGATAGATCATTGGGGTGGCCTGCAAGGCTGTATAGGTAATTGGTGGTTAGTCTGCCAATTCCGTCTGCTTCTCACAAAAAGTTTTGTTGTTGACATACCATAGGGCGATGAATATTATTATGAGAACATTTGTAGGATTTAGCATACATTTGAAGAGCAAGATTTTATTTGCTGTTTCGAGCTTTGACTTGTGTCCAAGGAGCCAATGCACCTGGTTTAATTTTAGGTTGATCTGGGTTTTCTTTGCTGTTATAAACGGTTTTCACGTAAGTTTTTTTATCTAATATGAGTCCCAAGTATTTAACTTGATCTACGATCGGTAATTGAATCCCATTAAGTAAAATAAGTGGGCAGTTTGTGCGTTTGTTTGTAAAAGTGATTTGGGTTGATTGACACGGTGGTCGTTATTAACAGCAAAGATTGCTGTGTCATCAGCAAATGTGGTTAGGCAGGTGCTTGATGTGAGTCAGATATCTGCGATAATGAAGAGACATAAAGAAATCTAGGACGCTTAAAGTGATTGGATGGTACGAAGATGTTGCGATGTTATATTTGGTTTGGAAATATTGATCAATTAAGTATGATTTGATTAAAAGGTAATAGGGGGTAGAGAGGTTGAGTTTTAGTTTGTACAGTCATGCCAAACTTAGTCGAATGACTTTTGTATATTCAAAAAGGTAGTCGTACAAAATTGCTTTTCTTCTAAATTTGCATGGATAATTTTTACTAGTCTATGACTCTGTTAAATGGTGAAATGGTACTCGCAAAACAAAATTGGTGTGAGGGTATTAGATTCTTTAAGATGACATCTACAATAAGTTTTTAACAATAGACGTTCAAATAATTTGGACGCGATTGATAAGACCTTTTTGAGGCAGCTCTTTGAGTACTCGGTTAGTAACCAAATCTAAACCGGGTACCTTATAGTTAGTGCATCTTGAAATTTCTTGTTTGACTTCTGATGGGGAAAAGGCGCAAATGGGTAGTGTCATTGGACAGGGACTATCTAGGTAGTACTTCGGTAAGATGTGTAGCAAAAGTATTATTTTTATTATTCTCCTTTTGTATTGGAGTGGTGTGCTCAGTTTGTCGCTTCAATTCCTTTGGGTGTTTTCAAATGAAATGATCTTCCTTGGATATGATTGTAATGTAGGTTTCAAATTCAGTGTTGTTTAAAGCTGCTGCTTTTACCTGTCTTTTTGAGCCTGTTATACTCCATTTTATCAATACGATTTTGGCTCTTTTGCCATTTGCATCCAGCTCCTTGTTTTTAGCAACAAGTTCTCTAATGCGCATTGAAGAGATACTGTAAAATGTCGGTGTAGGGGGCTGAGGTGGTGTAGAGTTCTAGGCGGTCTCGTGGAGTACTCTAGTAAAGTAATCGACTGCAGCATCAATATCATCTGAGTTTTACTGTTTAATAATATGGTTTATGTGATCCGTGATGAACTTATGAAACAAATTTTAATTAGACCTGGTGACGTCAAAATGGGGGGTTTGGTTACACTATATATACTTTGTCGACAGGTATGTAAGCAGTACATAAGTCGATTCTTTAATAATTATTGCCAACCTAACAGTTTGGCAAATATAAAAATTTTGAATCGCCTGCATTAGAAGTGCAAGAGGTTGTATAATAGCAAACAAACACTGAGAATCACCAACACCTGTTTCGTCCTTTTGGGATTCTTCAGGAGTGAGAGAACTTCAGTGTAAGTTTACTATTGTACAAACGCGTGATGTCGACTATATGCCCTACTGGAGAGATCATAATATTTAAACGATAAGTTTTCGACATTTAGTGTCGACTCGTGAAAGCGTTCACGTACGCAAATGTAAGCAACTTTGACGACAAGTGTGTAAAGCAGTTACATAGTCGATTATTCAATAATTATAGCCAACATAACAGTTGGCAAGTATCAAAATTTCGAATCGCCTGCATTAAAGTACGCAAGAGGTTGTATAATAGCAAACAAACACTGAGAATCACTCAACAGCTGTTTCGTCCTTTTGGGACTCTTCAGAGTGAGAGAACTCGAGTGTAAGTTCACTATTGTACAAACGCGTGCTGTCGACTATATGCCCTACTGGAGGGATCATAATATTTAAATGATAAGTTTTTCGACATCTAGTATCGACTCGTGAAAGCGTTCACGTACGAAAATGTAAGCAACTTTGACGACAGTGTGTAAAGCAGTTAATTAGTCGATTGTTCATCAATTATAGCCCACCTAACAGTTTGGCAAATATAAAATTTCGAATCGCCTGCATTAAAGTACGCAAGAGACTGTAATAGCAAACAAATACTGAGAATCACTCAACGCTGTTTCGTCCTTTGGAACGTACTGAAGAGTCCCAAAAGGACGAAACAGCTGTCGGGTGATCTCAGTGTTTGCTTGCTGTTGTACAACCTCTTGCGTATTTTACTGCAAGATTCGGAAATTTTTATACTTGCCAATTGTTATGTTGGCTATAATTATATAAGAATCGACTAGGTAACTGCTTTACATACCTGTCAGCAAAGTTGCTTACATTTTCGTACGTGAACGCTTTTACGAGTCGACACTAGATGTCAAAAACTTATCGTTTAAATATATATACATAATCTAAACCTTATGTTACCGTAAGGTGTTACATTTCAGTTACATCTATGAATATATAAATTTATTCCATTCTTGTTTATTTCTTGCCAACTTCTTTCCATCGTTCCAATTAATCCCTTTTCCTTTAAAATCTCTGCTACTGTCTCGCCCCATGATTTTCTTGGTCTACCTCTAGGTCTTTTTCTGTTGTTTTTGCCTGCCATATTATTTTCACTTGTTGTCCTTCTTTCATACGTACTAAATGTCCAAACCATCTTAGCTGCTTTTTTCTATACTTTTAATTAACGGTTCTTCTTTTAACTCTTGTCTGATGATTTCATTTCAAATCTTGTCCCTTCGCGTTATTCCCATCACAGTTCTTAAATATTTCATTTCTACGGTTTGTAGCTTGTTTTTCGTTTCCTTTGTTAAGACCCAGCTTTCACATCCATATGTTAATATTGGTTTGTAAACTGTTTTGTAAACTGTTATTTTTGTCCTTTTCGATATCTCTTTTTGCGCAAGAATGTATTGCTTAAGCTGTAATATAATTTTAAAGCACTTTCTATTCTACCAGTTATTTCCAGGTATTTGAATGTTTTCACTTGTTCTATCAGTTTATCATTTAGTTGTATCCTTACATCTTTATCTTCTTTTCCTATTTCCATAATTTTCGTTTTTTTTGTGTCGATTTTTAAGTTTCTGGCTTGAAGTGCATTGCTCCATATATCGATATTTTTCTGTAGATTTTTTTCATTTTTCGCATAGATTACCACGTCATCCGCAAATGCGCATTCCGAAATCTGTACTACTTCCATGTTTTTATATCCCACTGTGATTTTCTTTGCTCGTTCTTTCACTTCCTTGATTATGTCGTCCATTATTAATGTAAATAATACATGGCTCAAAACGCCTCCTGCCTTAATCCTTCTTTTGTTGTAAATTCCTCCGACTCTAAGTTTTCTTTTCCTTACATAATTTCTTGTTGTTTTATATATACTTTTTATGGCGTTTAGTAGTATTTTATTTATTCCTCTATTTTAAACTGTTCCAAACTAGCGGTCTTGGAATACTATCAAAGGCTTTCTCGAGATCTATAAATGCTACAAATATATTATTACATCTGCTTTTCTCAATCAATTGCCTCATTGTGAATATATGATCTTGGGCCCCTCTTCCCTTTCTAAACGCACTCTGCGATTCTTCTAATTGCGGTTCTATTATAGATTTTAATCTTTTTTCGAGGATTCTCTCATATACTTTAGATACAATACTGAGTATGTTAATTCCTCTATAATTCGAACATTCTCTAATATCTCCTTTTTATGTAATGGTATTAATATACCCAGTTCCCATTCTTTCGGTATCTTACCTTCGCAGTACATTTTATTTAGTAACATAGTAATGACCTTTCTTCCATTTTTTCCTAGGTTTATTAACATTTCCCAGGTGATACCGTCATGCCCTGCTGATTTGCCTCGCTTCAATAGTTTAATTGCCTCATCCACTTCTTCAATTTTTATACTTTCTATATTCTGGTCTTGGTTATGTTCAATTTCCTCTTCTTCATTATCTTTATCTTTTTGTTTAGTATTTTATCTTTAGGTCTTCTTCAAAATATTCTTTTCATCTTCTCATTATGTCTGATTCTTCACCTATCATCTTACCGTCTTTGGCTTTTACATGCTTGGTATTACATTGTTTGCCCTTTTTTAATATTTTTAATATTCTATAAAATAACTTCTGATTTGCAAGGCTGTCACTTTCCATTTTTACCGAATTCTTCCATGATTTTTCTTTCGCTTGTTTCACCATTCCTTTAAGTTTTGAACTTGTTCTTTATACTTCTCGTATTTTTCATATGATCTACTTCCCAGGTACCTTTTCCATTCCTGTTTTTTATTTTTTTCTCCTTTTTATTTCTTCTGTCCACCAACTGGTTTGTTTTTTTATTTTCTTTGCTGCTTAATCAATTGTGTTTTTGATATTTTTCTATAGGTCATCTATAGTCATATTATTTATATTTACTAGCAAGTTTCTTATTTTAATTTCTACTTTTCTTTTAAATTCTTTTGCTACTTTTTATCCTGTAGTTTATATGTTCTAGTTTTTTTTCAATTTTATCTGTTTTATTATATTCGTAACTTTTTTTCGTATATTTTGCATGTATATTTATTTTGAAACCACTAAGTAGTGATCCGGTGTATCTCAGCCCCTTCTTTTACTTTTTGTATTTTTTTACCTCTTTTCTATATTTTATTTTTTTGTCATTTCTTCTAATTTTAGTAAGCAGGTTTCCCTTCCAATCATATGTGCCTTCTTTATTTTTACTTCTAGATCCAGATGCTGTTTAATAAAGTTCTCCATCTCTTCTGCCAACGTTTTCGTGTTTTCCCGTATCGACCTTTAACCATGTTACCACTACATTTTTTGCTCTCTTTTCTCTTTCTATTTTCCTAATTTCATTTCAATTTCTTGCATTTCTGTTTTTATTTCTTTCATCTCTCTTTCTTGATGATTTTATTTTCTTTTTAATCCGTTCATTTTCTTTTTTGTTCCTTTTGTTATTTGTTGTACTCATTTTGCTCTCTTCTCACTTCTTGCATCTCCAATGTTAAGTTTTGAATAAAATGTAAGATCTTATCTAATTTGTCTTCTTTTTTTTTTGCTCTGGTGATTTTTGAATTCTCCTGCTTTTGTTAAATATTGATATTTTATCTTCCCATATATCTTTCCGTTTATTCTCCTCCGTTGAATTCTCGTCACTGTCCATTTTTATTTACACTACTTTAATGCGCACTATTTAGTTTAAATTTAACTTAACTTGAATTAATTAATTAATGTCTTTAGGAATTAGTGTGCTAATTATAATTTATGTATTTCTTGTTTGTTTATTTATATGCTGCAAAAAAACATACTTTAAAAATTGAATTAAATTTATTAAAGTCCTGGATTGAAAGAAATAACAACGTGATGTTAGCCAATAAACTGATTTCTAATTTAGATGATGTATTGCTTACATAGTAACGTCCACGTAAATGAACTAAAAGAGATGGAATTACAATTGACATAAATGGTCTTTCAAAGATATTATTGTTAATGACCCATTAAACCTTTGCACCATTAACAAGGTAATAAAAGTACTTTTTGGTTTTATTCTGGAATAAATAAATTGTGCGAAATAAAAAACAGACTTAATATTATGTTTTTATGGCAATATTAACAAAATGACAAAAATAAAGATTAATGGTATAGATTAGAAAGTAGTTGAGCGTGTAGTAAGTGAAACATGTCAAAGTTGGCTACATAAATTACGGTTTTCTACTAAAGTTTGTCTGTAGGTGAAACGTAATAAGCTTCATTCAGTTGTGTAAAGGAAAAGGTGAACAGATAATATTTAATTTACTTAAACAACGTCCTAGGTTGCGACTCAGGAGGGACTAGTGCAAAAGAGATTGAAAAGGCTGATAAAACATTATGGTCCCACTAAACTTATGTACAGCTCTAACGTTACGTCTAACCCTCAAGGCGTCAAGGCCGGATTGGGGTCACAATGTCACTTGAGAGCACTGAAAAGAAATTTATTGGCAGTCATGGATATATACAGTTTTCGCATCATTCTAAGTTGACAACCCATTATACTACCCATCAATATTCTTAGACACCTTCAAATTGAATACCAAACAAATTATGAGTAAATTTACATTTACAAAATGTATGTACACACATTTTTTTTTTTATTTTGAAAATACGGATATAATGTATTTTGATGTCGTATTATTCCTAAAGCTTATCTTTTAAAAACTTGTCTAAAACGCTTTGGCATATTGTGACTGTAATTTTATAAACGATGCACCAAACCGATTGCATCGAAAAAGATACTTTAACGTGAAAAATCTAACGATCTTTCTTCAGTAAGGAAAAAGACAATTTAAAAAAAATCGGACGTGATACATTTTCAGGCCTCATGCCGTGTAATAAACTTGGCGCTTGATTAGATACAATTACGAGACACTTAATTACTTCTCTTATATTTGAGAAATTTTCCTGTTTTTGTTTTAATTCCAATGCAATCCCAATTTCTTGGCAATTTTTTATATTAAGGCTGTAGTATATTTAAGTAAATCCTACTATATTGCTACAAATATCCGGATCCTCATCATTTATTAAAAAGAAAAAGCAAATATACTGTTTGCGCTTAAATAGTCTCTTTAATAGAAATATTCAGATAAAGCTAACCTTTGTTTTTAAAATCCATATCATTCGACTTCTGTTTATTTTATTTAGCCAGTGCTTATGGTTTGAATCTGCAGCAGTGTTTCATAAATGTTTGAAGTCTAATCAGATAACAGACGTGTACAAATATATTATACAAGTGTGTACGTTATCTTGAGTATAACATTATTCATTAGTGTAGAAAGTTTTTCAAAGCCATACACTGCAATGAAAGCTGTCGCTATTGTTCAGATTACAGTCTCTAGTGAATGGTGTTTACGGATGTAAAAAGTTTGCAGTTAATGTAACGAAAAGCTATATCGACATACAATTTGAATCATCAATCCGGTTTAAATAATCGAACTTTAATGAAATAAGTAATGAAGTATTTGCGATTGCAAAAAGTCGTATGATAGTGAAAAAAAAACACAAAATTTGTTTGTAGAAAATAAAAAAACATAAGGCCGTGGATGAATTACCTTGTATATTGAAGAAAATTTTTTTTTAATTTAATGTAAGCATATTTTATTTAGTGCCTAAAGTATAGTTAAAAACCATATGTGTTGTTTTCTAACATTATATTGAGATGTGCTAATTAATTTTAATATACGCCCCAAGTTGGGCGCCTATTAAATAATATATTCTGATTAATTTCTTAATAATATGCCTATGTTGCAAGATAATTAAATGAAATAATATAATAAAATATTTAATTTGGAAAATTAACCGCACGTTGGTTAAGCCAATTAAACTGAGACGTATTAAACATTTTTAATTTAATTCTAAATTTGTACCAACACATAAATAAGATGTAGAGACCGAATACTGTTAAAATATTAGAACTCTGACAATAAAATTTTTACACGCTCAATATATTAAAAAATTTTATTGTTTTTTTTTATTTAATTCAAATTATAAACAGCTAGCACCTTATTCTTTAAGTACTTGGAGAGAGAAACC
This sequence comes from Abscondita cerata, assembly GCA_030710515.1. Taxonomy (NCBI): domain Eukaryota; kingdom Metazoa; phylum Arthropoda; class Insecta; order Coleoptera; family Lampyridae; genus Abscondita; species Abscondita cerata. The sequence continues at coordinate 154,760 of JALBCR010000051.1, read as the reverse complement.
CAGTTCAAAACAGTAACATTAAATTTTATTTATTCGTTCATTGGTCTTCGTTCACATACACATTTATATTTAAAATTTGGAATGTACTATATTCGACTTAAAATTGTCTTCTAAATTTTAATATTTTGCGTCTGCGCGGAAAAAATGTTGCTCGTACGTGAATACCAAAAGTGGACTGTGTCAATTTGCGTTTTAAGTGAAATTATAATGAACAAAATTACGCTTAAAAAGTACGCCTACATTTACAGGATTGTATAATTTAATTATTCATCTAACTTTTAATGTCGTCATTGGTAAGTTATTTTGGGTTTTTCTTTTTAGCACATTTTTTTCGGAGCGTTGGTTGATCTAGACCTGCTCAAGTAGTCCCTATGAGTCTCAATATTTTCTTAAATTGCCAGACAAAAGTAGGAATACTGTAAGGCTTAGCACCTACTCGTGAGTAAGTGTTTACAGGTGTTTTCTATGATCGTACACTTCAAAACGATTTACCAAAGTACCATGTGTTTATTCTTCATGTTTGTACAAATATTTTATTTATTGTATGAATGTAAGCTTTCGCGGCTGTTGTCACTAAAATTATTATCTTCCGGGTTGAGCCGTGTTCGTCCTTCCTTCCTACGTTCTTGCTTGACGTTTCGCTAACCATGCTGTTAGCTTCTTCAGAAGTTACTCTAAAGACTGATGTTGTTGTCTTCTGCTCCTCGTTATATACCTATATTCCGTTATGGTTGGTAGAGGTCGATCAGTGACGGGTGGTTGGGTTTCGATGGTTGGTTGATCTTCTGTTTGGTATCGACTAATTTTGTGGCGACATTTGTTTTCTTTGTTTTTGTGAAGCGTTAGTTTCACGTGTTGCTTAATCGGTAACCGTCTTCTCGATTGAAGTTGTTTTTATTTTCATAATTTCAAGGATTCTCTGATTATCCTTGGATAGTAGTTGTTAGTCCTTGATAGAACTTTAGCTTCCTCGAAGTTGATGATGTGTTTTCCTTTTTCGTGTAGATGTTCTGCGATTGCTGATTTATCTACCGCTCTGGACTTGGCATCTCGGTAATGTTCTTTTAATCTACATTTTATGTTGCGTCCGGTTTGACCAATGTAGACCTTTCCACATGAACAATCAATTTGGTAGACCCCTTTTGTTGAGAGTTTCGGCAGGTTATCTTTATTAGAAGGTAGTAGTTGATGGATTTTTCTAACCGTTCCAAACCTGACACCGATATTCTTCTTCTCCAATGATTTTCTTAATTTGTCAGTTACTCCAGCAATGAATGGCAAACGAGCGTAGGTGGTCACCTGTTCCTTCTCTTTTATCGGATTTCCTGCGACAAGCGGCTTTATTTCTTTTCTGGTATAGCCGTTCGTCATTAGGGCTTGTTGGACGTGTCGAAGTTCTTCTGCCGTCAGGATGGCTTCTTGCTCGAATGATTCCATTCAATCCAGCGAACAGAAACCGAAATGCTGGTTCAGATACGTGGACGATACCTTTGTCATATGGCCTCATGGGAAAGAAGCACTTACTGTATTTCTTAACCACCTCAACACTCAGCACGAAAGGATCAAGTTTACCATGGAGACAGAAGAGAATAAGGAGCTTCCTTTCTGGATATTCTAGTGAAACGAGAGAATAACAACAAGTTGGCTCATAGTGTATATCGTAAAAAGACACACACCGACCGATACCTCCATGCCACATCACATCATCATCCACAGCAGAAACGGTTTCTAATCAAAACTTTATTGCATAGAGCTGACAAGATTCTGACGAGGTTCACAAGGCAGAAGAACTTCGACACGTCAACAAGCCCTAATGAAGAACGGCTATACCAGAAAAGAAATAAGAGCCGCCTGTCGCAGGAAATCCGAAAAGAGAAGGAACAGGTCACCACCTACGCTCGTTTGCCATTCATTGCTGGAGTAACTGACAAATTAAGAAAATCATTGGATAAGAAGAATATCGGTGTCAGGTTTGGAACGGTTAGAAAAATCCATCAACTACTACCTTCTAATAAAGATAACCTGCCGAAACTCTCAACAAAAGGGGTCTACCAAATTGATTGTTCATGTGGAAAGGTCTACATTGGTCAAACCGGACGCAACATAAATGTAGATTAAAAGAACATCACTGAGATGCCAAGTCCAGAGCGGTAAATAAATCAGCAATCGCAGAACATCTACACAAAAAAGGAAAACACATCATCAACTTCGAGGAAGCTAAAGTTCTATCAAGGACTAACAACTACTATCCAAGGATAATCAGAGAGTCCTTAAAAATTATGAAAAATAAAAACAACTTCAATCGAGAAGACGGTTACCTATTAAGCAACACGTGGAAACTAACTCTTCACAAAAACAAAGAAAACAAATGTCGCCACAAAATTAGTCGATACCAACCATAACCAGAACATAGGTATATAACGAGGAGCAGACAACAACATCAGTCTTTAGAGTAACTTCTGAAGAAGCTAACAGCATGGTTAGCAAAACGTCAAGCAGAGAACGTAGGAAGGAAGGACGAACACGGCTCAACCCGGAAGATAATAATTTTATTTTATTTATTACTGGTTGGTTCAAACTTGTTGTTGTTAATTAATTATTTTGGTTATTTAGCACAGCCCTGCATTGGCTTTGTTGTTATTTGGAAACGTAACCCGACTTTACACTTTGTCGCACACCGATTATACTCTTTGGGTTTAAATTTTTTTAAACGACCTGAAGTTTTTGCAACATTAATAAATAGCTCCAACCGTTTTTGTCCAAGCCTTTTTATAACTCTGTAAACGCTGTCTTGGATCTTATAAATTTTTTAATTCCGTGTTGACAAACAGAATTTAGTGGCTAAATAAACTCTTACAGGCAAGAGAAAATCACATACAGGTTGTCAAAACAATCTCATATCTGAGAGTCTTCATAAGATTAAATTCATCTTCAACCAATTAACGTCACTCTTAAAGGTGATGGTGATGTTTGTGCTTGTTCAAATTACACCTCGATTCAAGCCTAAGCTATAACAAGTAAGTTTAAGGCAAATCTTAAATGTTTAATTGTCTTTACTTACAACAGACAAACTACCAAAATTTTGATTTAACAAAATCATTGTGAACATTTCATCAAACGTTCGCCTTGCAGACATTTCCTTCAATGAACCTGGAGATATTGACTTTTAAAAGTTAGCGTTGCTTGAAAAGATCTCCATTGGTGTTCATATGCCCGTATTTTAAAATACATTGTTATAGTGGTATTTCCGTAAATGAAACCCACATTGTAGATCCTCAGGTCCAAGATCATCTTAATGACATATTATTGCGATGATGTATCGCATAATTAACATACACAAAAGTGTTCCAAAGTTTCAAAATATTCTCTGGAAAAATAGTCCTCTTTCTATTTTTTTTGTTAAACACTTTGTTCTATGGAACAACATCAGCTAGCTACCTAGTGACACGTCGTATACATTATGTGATCAATGTGAATATGATTGTTCCCAGAAGCGTCAGAAACTATAGCCCAAAATTTTTACATGAATGGTTTACTTTTTTCTACAGACCTTGTCAAAGAGGCTATTGAGTTGAAAGAATACATTTATTTTGTTCTCTATTTTGCAAAATATAATATAAAAATTTCTCATCAAACAAAACAGAAGTCCTTAATAGTAATCGTTCAACAAATGTTAATTTTGCTAGTGTTCCACTCTGCGAGCGCTCCGACTCTAAAAATTGAGGTCTACACTACAACTCGGAAAAAGAGTTTTTTATTCTGCACTGTACGCGTGCCTGATGATGATTCTATTTTTACCAAACAAAACCTTCTTTTATTGGTGTCCAAGGTGTTTGACCCTCTGGGTCTTACGTTAGCAATCATTATTTGCTACCGAAATCAATCCATAAAAAAAGTGTTAAAAAATAAAATCCTCGAATTCAATCCTTTAATTTGTTTTTGTAGACAAAAAAGGTTGTCTTAGGGTAGAAAGACGCTTGTCGTATTCTCACTTCTCTATTGACAAAAGTTTTATTGCCGAAAGGTCACATTTAACTGTGTTAGTGATTAAGAATTACCACAAAGAAAATTATATTAAGACGATTATGAGAAAAGCTGTATCAATTGCTTTAAGGCTAATACAATTACCCGTCACTCTTAATGGAAACCTACCAAAAGTACGTTCTATCATCTCGAACTAGACTACGTAAGTTACGTGGGTCGAATTATAATTAAGGATAGACGCACTCGAGGAGCCCGTGCTTAAAACGTATATCTGTGTATTTGTGTGCATGGTCGCCTTCGTTGTGCATCTGGAATTATTAATGCCGTTATCAAGATGCTTTTCCAAACACTTTTAGGCGTTTCATTGCAAGTTGAGAGTTTTTAAGGTCTATCCTAACGGTAATGCTACAAATCTTTGTAGAGCACAGCAAAACTAGATTAATTGTTTAAAATCTAGCACGAACAAGAATCTCAAACAAAAATCGTTAACTTTTTCATTTTAAATGGAATAATTTTATTAATTCTAGAGCCTGCACGACGGCAATCTTTAGAAGAGCTGCTTGAAAAGCTCCATTTAAAACGTATACTGGGTAACGCAAGTCTAACATTTAAAGATTCTTATACTACGCCGACTATGATAAAAGTCAGTATTGAACTCAAAAATCGTTATCATATATTTCATCTGAACTTGAAGACCTTACACCACTTACACCAAGCCACTTTTTGATTTGACGTCCATTGACAAGCATACCTGAGCCTGACTTAACCTCAATTCCTCAAAATAGTTTGTGTGTTTTTGCCAGGTGCCAACAAGTGCAACAACCGTTTTGAAATTGTTGAAGCGCTGAAATATCAACAAATCTAGAATAGGTTTGTTCGAATGCTAGAGTTGCTTAAGCTAGATAGCATCGTGTGACGGTAATTTTTTGCTTGGGTTCTTTCTGGGCCGCTGGTGACAGTGCTTGAATTTTGTTGATTTTGTGGATGGTTTTGCCCTGACAGTTAGACAGTTTAAGTCATTTGGATCTAGAGATATTAAACTTTTAGTTTAATTTCGTTAGCTAATTAGACGTCCTTTTTTTCTTTTTCAAATTGTGCCTTAACGTAGAAAGTTGTGAATCTCCCGTTCTAGAATTTGGAGAAAATCTAATTAAATACCATTATTAATTAATTAGTAACCGTAATCAGGCCCATGCCAAGTTCTTAATAGGTGTTATCGGAGGGTTTATTAATCTCTTCTACGTCGTAAGTAACATTTCTTGATTTATAACTGTTGTAAACGTTGGATCTTACTGCTATATTACACACGTTCTCATGTTTTAGAATCTCCACCAGGTAATTTTGAATTGAAATGACTAACTACTAAGCAATTTGTCTAATTATGGTTGCTTAATTAAGAGATAATAAAATAACATCAACATTACTTCGGGAGGCTGTTGCTATCTATCTACTTGTTGCTATCCGGCTATTTGTCCAGTTAAAGTGTTCATCGAAGATAAAATGATCTATATATCTAGCCAAGGACATCTTTGTTTCTGTTTTTTTTTCTATGTGCTTATGTTACTACTCATTTGTTTTGGAACTACAAAGAGTAGTCTCTTCATCGTACTCACTGATAAACTAGATAAGTTAAAATTGGCTATGTTCTAAGTCATTATTTCATTTAAAACTGTATTCGACGTAAATTTACCTACATAATTTTGCGCTTTACATTTGATCAATGTGATTTGAAAGATCTTTCAAAAATCAGTATTATGGGGTTGCAGTCTTCAACCCTCGTAATCAACATTATCATTTTTACATCAGCATGTTGTAACATTTGAAATGCGGATATCAAATACGCAATTATCATAATAAACTCGATTAAGAAACGCTGACGGCAGGGAAACATTTACACGACTTAGTACACGAAGCCAACAACCTAGTTATTACATATAGAAAAAAGTAGTTACGACAAGCAAATCAGTTCAGTCACGAGTTTTGCATTGAGTACGGTTTGACAGTGAGTACCAAAACCATCAGTCAAAAACAAACAACCCCCGACGCTGACTCACGGTCAACAAAACGGTTAGAGAACGGTATGTAACGCCTAATAATGCACATCGTCTACTGTAAGTGAAATTAAATAAACACAACTAAACAGATTAGACTCCAGTCCTTTCTAGCGTTAAACCGGTGTCTAGTATTTACCCTAGACGCTACAGTGGTGACTCCGACGTGATGCTCATAATCAGAGAAAGACGGCAACCCCATACAATCAATCAATAAAGTTGCTATCAACTGCATAACTTTAAAGAAAGGTTGTTTAAAAGTTGATTAGAAAAGAAATAATTACATTATGCAAAACAAAAGAAATGTTGTATTAGATACTTGTCCCAATCGATTTAAAAGAAGTTCATGTTAACGCACTCGTGGCTACTTAGAAGAGGACCTTAAAAGGTACCTAAATTTTGGATTTTTAAAAACTATTAAACGTTACTTTTTGTGTGTTAAATTAAAAAAAAATATTTTGTATACGAAATGATAGACATAACAAAAACCATAATAGTTTTATTTTCATTTGTTTTTCGTTTTTTTTTTGAACCACAAGTTTGGCCTATTGTCGTTAAAATAGTTTAATTTTATCTTAATAAACTTAATAAAATGCAGTTTTAAGCGTTTATACTAATACTATGAGGTTGTGTATCAGTTTCAAATAATCTTCCTTATTTGTAGAAAATCCTTTCAACAAACATAATGAATAGGTATAAAAACTGACTAAATCGCTTCTATCAGAATGGATTATTACTAATGTCATAATCGCATTTTACGGAAAGTGTTAAAAATGGAAGGTGGGAAAGTGTACTATAACTACTTAACGGATTATTGATTTTATAGTAAAAATATAAAGTTTTCTATTGCCCTATTTTAAACCACACCATTAATCAATTCTAAAGTTCAATAAATTTATTACTAAAACATGACACAATTAATGCTCCTATTGCAATAAAATTTTATGGGACTAATAGAAGTGCAACACTAGTTGATTATTAGTATTTGTGGTCATATTTTTATTATAAATTCATTGAAATGACTGTAAGAATTCTTGTTACAAAGCATACTGTTCATAAGTTAGACAATAAGCCGAATAAAAAACACCTCCTGTTGGTTGGGACGAATTTTATGCAATAATTATTGATGATTTCGACAAAATTTGCTAAAGCCGATTTATATTTTGTTGTTTTCTATAAACAGTAAATGTATGCCTTTAAAGAAAAACAATGAAAACATTGTTGTTATCTTATCAATACTGTAGTCTTATAAATCAATCGTGTAAGTAAGATTAAAGTGGTACCTTGCATTACCTACCTCGCAATTACTACATCAAACATTACTGATCTTCTGGGACAGTTTAACAAAACCGATAAAAATACTGTACAATTTTTCCGTACCATAATTAGGTTGGGACAAATTTTATGCCATAATTGATGATTTCGACACAATTTACTGAAGCCAATTTATATTTATTTTTGCCTAAATATGTCCGCTTTCGCATAAAAATTTAGCTGTTATATGAGTTAAAATTTATTTTAGACACAATTTATTACCTATAAAATATTTCAAAAATTTTCTGCAATTAAAGAGTTCTATTAGCGGTACGTGCAGTAGTCTTTATGAATAAGCTACTTTTTTTTTTGAGAGCCATTTGTCGTCCAGTCTTCCTAAAGTTAACATGTGCGTGTAACACGCATTGTGCTAATCGAAATTAAAATTTTGGGTTTAAAGTTAGATAATAGGGTAATTACCCTGTTTCGCTAGAGGAGGTTTAAGAAATCTTCACTGCAAAATATTATGTTGTGTTTAACGTAACTGAGAATTTAATATTCTCACCCAGTATTCGCTTAGGCGGTTTTTTAAAGAATTTCCCGAACTAGTTTTGCACAAGTCTACCTGGTAGATTTGTTTCATCGTGACGATATGCCTGTTTGGCACTTAGTAGAGAGAATATCGATAGCGACACGCAATTTAACTAAAATAATTATTACAAATGTTTGCTTGCCGTCTTTCGACCTTGAAGTTGCCGACCGTGTTCAAAAAGACCGCTTTTGTATCTACCCGTATGCTTCGACTGCTTTATTCGCTTTCTATAGCCAATTGTTACCGTCGACTCGATACTCAAGGTATTTATAATAGTGTTTTAATTAAGTAAACAAAATTTGAGAACTTGCCGAAATTAAATGAATAGGCTTTAAATTCAAGTAATTTTGTAAACATTGTGAAGTGAATAATTCTTGCATAATAATTTTATCAAAAAAGCGCATTTGCGTCTAACTATTGTGTTGGATCCTTATTACTCTTATTTGTGTTTGCGTAAATTTAGTTATTCAAGACAATCGAAGGTCTTTACTTAATACAACTGAGGGTTTAGTGCACTAGATATACATCGGGATTCAAGAGAGAAAGTTCCAAACCGATTCCAAAGATGCTTTTGAGGATAGCCTCTTGATGAAGACGTGTTTAACAAACTTCTTCTAGAAGCTCTCAATGTTTTCAACGTGTTGCTTATATAATAAAAACCATATCAAACTGAAATATGATCGTACCACAAAATTAAAAACTGAGATTAGAGAGTTTGAAATTCTAAAGATTTGCATGTATGGATTATAAAACCAACCGATTTCAAAATAGAGGTAACTGTTTTTATAACATGGTTATCAAAGCTAAACCTAGAATCAAATATTACCCCAAAGTCGCAAGGTTCTTCCTTCAGCTTCAGTAAGTTGTAAATTATTAAAATCGATAAAGATGTAATTGTAGATTTTTGTAACAATCTACTTTATCATTGTTTAGATTTTAGGAAATTTATTCTTGATTGTGTAGTTGTTTAAAATGTAATAAAATATGTTAATTTTACTTTGTCAGAAGCCTTTTTAATACATAGTTGATTACGTTTTGTGTGCGTTTTGAAAACTTTTCAGATCAGTGATAATACTTTCAAAAGTAGGTTCCGATAAACGAGGAAGTTAATCATTAAGACATTCTCGTTTGGTGCTCTTTTAACTTTGACTAATTTGACGACATTCTAACTCAACCCAGGTTATTTCACGGAAGCAGATTTCTCGCAAACTACGCCATTTACCCCTTTGAGCTACATGGCACACAACCAATTTATATTGCGTTTTTATTCATGATTGAGGAGGAATTCCGGTAACACCGGTCAGCACTTGTTTGAGTTACCAACAAATGTGCAGAAATAGTATCTTTTCACGACATCTAGTCAAACCTAATAAATTATATTCAAAATCTAAATACTAATTTCTATACAATTGAATATATAATGTTCTGAAATATTTGTTTTCATAGAGATAAATGACCAAATTAAGGACTTTAGCAAAATTAAAACCTACTTAAAGTTAAAAGTACATTTTGGAGAAAACATACCTATAAATTTTTCTATTGTAAAGTCAAAGTTAATTCCACTTGTACCTCGCCAGCGTTTAGTTAGGTTATTTATTACCAAAAGTCTAGAAATAATATATTTTTTTTCTAATTTTGACAGATAAAGTAAAATGTTTCATAATCAAAGTAGGTGTCAAAATGGTCCACTTTTAATTAGTTTAAAAGTTTAACTTTTCTTGATTATTTACGAAAAGTAAAATTTTTTGCCACTTGTCAGATTGTTTTTTAAACATTTTCTTTCGATATTAGAAAAATAGTGTATGTTCACTACTCTCGTCCCGCAATTATCACATTCGTCACATTGATTTATTGATTATCCTATAGCTCCTTGTGGAGCAAAGGGCATCTGTAATGTTTCAAAAGCCTAAATTATTTTGGTAAGGTGTTACAAATTCCTTCCAATTTTTCCTGTTTTTTGTTATTTGCATATTGAAATTAAAAAGAAGCGCCAACTTTGCGCAGAAAACATAGTCATAGTCTAACGTTAGAAATGACTTTAATTTTGTCTAAAATATAGCAAGCAAAAGAAGACGCTTTAGGCGTCTACTCCACAGAATTTTTCTAGTTGCGAAATACCGATATTTAAAAACACACGGAGGATGTCAGGTCGTACTTTAAGACTGGAAGTGCGACATACTTTGGTGCATGTTTTAATTAAAAACGCGGGGGCGTATGATCTAAGTGTAAATGTTTCAACTAAAAAAACTCCCTCTGTGCACGGCTGAAAATTGATATGTAGATCAATAATCATAAGAAAACATTTAAAAAATTGTCAAAAGTGTAAGTGAATGTTAAAAAGTAGTCCGAAGCTGCCAAAGTTGCGAAAAATATATTTATGAAATTAAAGAATGTGTAAAGTGTCAGACACTAAAGTAGAAGACATTATTGCAATAATGGAGTAGGAAATTCAGGGCGTGTTTTGGCGCATGACGCAGCACTGACCGCTTTTTATTTTTAGTTACTACTTAACGAGATTTGGAAGGATAGACGGTATCGCAATCTCACATTGATCATTTATTCATCATTATTTATATTCTCTTTTGTTATTGTCGTCAAAATTTGACACAAACTCTTTTTAATAATTTACTTTTTTTTGTGTGTAAATAAACAATATGCTTTGACCTTTGTTTTGATTAATTTTTTTTATTCCTCTCTTATCATTAAATGTTGGTAATAGATGAAAGTGAGAAATTACGCTTTTACTAGATACAAGAGAACTAAGTTGCCCAATCATTACAAATATTATTAACAATTACGGAATTTAACAAACACTGCTTTGAAGCATGAAAAAAATGCTACCTAACTTACAAAACATCAATGTTCCGCCAAGCTTTGGTCCGAATTAAAAATACAAACATTTTCTCTAGTAAAAAATTCTTGATTTGTCCTAAGGTTTTGCAAGATGTAATTGAGTTGAATAACTATTTCTCTCTATCTAGTATGCATCAAGATACTAGTTTTGAACTGGTTGGTCATTACTTGTCTTCTTATCATTCCAATGTCAGAACTATTGTTCAAATTTAGTCCTACCTTGGAACTAGATATCTGCAAAGCTTTATTAAATTGTACATTCAAGGCAGTTGCACTTGACAATATTAGCTCTGATATATTACGTTTAAGGTAGTCCGAAGCTGCCAAAGTTGCGAAAAATATCGGACAATTTATATTTAAAAAAAACAAAAGACAAAACATTTGAAATTTGCACTGTTTATATATAAAGTAAAGTATGTGTAAAGTGTCAGAAACTGAAGTAGAAGAAATTGTGCAATAATGGAGTGGAAGTTCAGGACGTATTTTGGCGCGTTACGCAACCCTAACCGTTTTCTATTTTAGTTCCTACATAACGGGACTTGGTAAACCATTGTCAAAAATCACATGTCAATTTAGAAGAATTTATAAAATTAATTATAATTTTATTGTAATGTTTAGAACATTCTGCCCGATTTTTATTATATTTAATACATATTATGTTGAAAAGTTTAAATACAGGATGTTAATTAAGTATGTAATTAAACTTCGGGATGTTGCTTCTTATTCAAATTTCAAACAAAAATTTAGTACAAACGTATTGAAAAGTTTTGCTTTTAATATACGGGGTGTTAAAAAATTTTTCGTACATAACTAAAGATGCAAATTAATATGAGGTTGAAACTTAGTGACAGATTTAAACAAAAACAGAGAAACCTTTTGAGTCAAAAGTGGTTTACCAGTAGCATTCCCAGAGGTATTGCCCGAGGTTTAATTAAAAAATTATGTTACACAAGAAATAAAATTATGCAGAACATCATTTGTCTCTGTATTTTATGTCTTTTAATAAATAACAAAAAATAAGTATTCTATGTATGACATGTTTTAATAGTTATTTTTCTACAGTTGATAAAGTGGGGATAGAATTTAAAATGCAATAAAATTTTACTTCAACGCTAATCAGCCGTTGCTACGTGCTAAGGAGATATTCGTAATTGTCATACTTGTTTGCTAGACGGTTACGTCGTACATAGGCGATAACGAGACTTCAAAATCTGGTTTGTGATACGGCCAAGTGCAGTGTTTTTTAATATTGTTAGATTGATGTTTATCAAAATGTCAACTAATCTGCTTAAGGTGATAAAACCGTAATGGATGAAGAATGTATAAACCACATTGTAAATCAAATATCGAATAATGTAATTTATAAAATTAAAGTACGTGTAAAATGTCAGACACTAAAGTAGAAGAAATTATTGCAATAATAGAGTAGGAAATTCAGGGCGTATTTACATAACGGGATTTGGAAGTCTATTATCAAAAAGTCACAAGTCAATTTAGAAGAATTATAAAATTAATTAATATTTTATTGTAATGTTTGCAACATTCTGCGTGTTTTTTATTTTGTTTAACACATTATGTAAAAAAGTTTGAATACAGAATGTTAATTAAGTATGTAGCCAAACTTCAGAATGTTGTTTTTTACTCAATTTTAAAACAAAAGTTAATGTAAAGATATTGAAAGATTTTGCTTTATTACACGTGATATTAAAACAATTTGTAACGGTTAAAATAGGCTATTTTCCTACAAAACATTGTTTAGTTTCCGGAATTCACTCGCCGAAGTTAGGCCACTTTACAATACACCGATGTTAAACCGAAAGATCTGTCATCTTTTTCAAAATCGGCGAATCCAGCGTAAACACCGAAGGGCATTGTGGGAATCTATTAATACGAACGTCCTATTGGTTTATCGGTTTCCGTTAAAAATTTTTCGACCGAAAGCAGCAATGTTACATTACTAAACCTCGTGAGAAACTTTTATTAAACTTAGTCCGTAGAACAAGGTTTTCTTCCTAAAAATTGGGGGCATCTCCACCTTTCAAACATGGGACGCATTGGAGACGTCCTTAGTAACGCTTGTTCCACAGGTAAATATAAGAAATCAGTTGTTGCTTACCCAAAGAAAAGCATACTTACAAGTGAATATTTTCTTACAGAGGTTTTTTTTCTTGGCTCCTCCTCCTTCTTTTGGCTCTTTTGCCGCCGTCTCAATCGTGCTTGGCAACGTCCACATTGCCACAAGACAGAGCACCTGGTCAACGTCTTTGGGTTAAACACTGCCGCTTCACCACCTAAAAGGGGTGCAGGAAAATCCGCCACCGATTCCGAGACGCACAAGTTTTCGTATTGTGAACCGTCTAAGTCGCGGAATTTTCACCACCTCCAAGGAGTTCCTGCCATCAAAGAGGTCGTACAATTCAGTTGCTATTTCTTTCTCGAGCTGTCGGACTTTACTTACGTGTGCGAACTTGCGCCTCGTCTTAAAATTTAAATAAGAATTGATCACCTTCAGAGAGCATGCCGTCGCGCTCGCCTATACTTGCTGAACGTCGCTGCATGTTACTTAAAACGTATTGTAGTAAAATTTCATTGTGTTCAAGACGTGTAAGGAACATTCGTTTATTTGCTATCAAGACAACCCCTTGGAAGGGAAACCTCCTTCAGCGCTGCGTTAGTGCACTATCGTAGCTTCACTGAAATTTTACTAAATAAATACTGGCACTTGCCTCTTTAAACATTAAGTAATGCCAACAGTTAACTGTAAAGATGTGTGCGTTAAAGTGCACGGCGCCATCTAAGCGATGGTTTTAATGCTTAAAACAACACGTGAGTCGATAGAGCAGTGCACTTTAACGCAAACAAGTCTTTACAGTTAACTGTTGGCATTTACTTAGTTAATACTATTTACACGTGTCCATTTTAACACGAGATGTCGCAAGACACACATTTTACTTTTTAAACACATACTTACACAAACCCTCGGTTTGCGTTTAATTACATGCGAGTGTAAAAAAGTCACAACAACCTCCATACTTATAATGCGTACATTTTAAATTGAGAAATAATCAGTGGCGGCCTGAAATTTTATTGTCTAGGTATATTATTTATCTTCTTGTTTCCTACGTGTATGCTGTTTGTTTGATGTGCGCTGTGGTACTCCCATTGTGTACACGTTCGTTGTTGTGTATAAATATTCTAGTGATTGACTAAATATATGTATTTTCCGTATTGAGGATTTCCTACTACCGGCGTAAACTAAATTGAATTTTGAACGAAATAATTCAGTACCTTCAGCTTAGTGCTAACGACTAGTTCCGAGTTAGTACTCACTTTAGTTAATTGGAACTTGGCGCCCAAAATAAAGAAAACTATTAATTTCTAGAATGATGAGAACCCAACGTGTAACAGTTCAGCCCACAACCCAACTCTCCGACTGTATGGTATTTCTATATAGGCTGATTAGTACTTTAGTATCTTTGTTCAATTTTCTTTTACTAGTACACCACAACGCTAGTAACCAGGTAACAAATTCTTCAAAAAACCTTTTTCGTAAATAACTAGAAGATGCAAATTAGTATGAGGTTGAAACTTAGTGACAGTTTAAAATGAAAACGGGAAAACCTTTAAGTTAATAGTGGATTTTATTTTTTATCAGTAGCGTGACAGAGGTATCGCCCGAGTTTTAATTAAAAAAAATTATGGTACCCAAAAATAAAACTATGCAGAACATTATTTATTTCTGTATTTTATGTCTTAAAAAAATAAGTATTCTATGTACGACATGTTTTAATATTTATTTTTCTACAGTCCATAAAGTGAGAATTATAATTAAAAAATGCAATGAAATTTTTACTTTAACGATAATCAGCCGTTGCTACGGGCTAAGGAAATATTCGTTTTGGCGATAAGCGCGAGACTTCAAAATCTGTTTCGTGATACAGCCAAGTGCAGTGCTTTTAATATTATTAGATTGTTGTTTATTGAAATGTCAACCAGTAGTACGTACAATCTGCTTAAGGTGATAAAAACGTAATGGATGAAGAATGTATAAACCACATTATACCTCAAATGTCGAATAATGTAATTTCTGAAATTGATACAAAACTCTCATCATTCAATAAAAATATAAATGAGATAAAGCAGGATATTAAATCTCTTGAAAAATAATTAACTAAATCCGAGAGTAAATTGGGTTTTATTGAACAACATAAGCGTAGTCTTAACCTGTGATTATTTGGAATTAAGGAAGATGAGTATGAAAACACAGACCAGATTGCGGTGGTGCAGTATTAGAAATAAATACGTTATGAAAGAGAGAATGTTTTAAGTAGGAATAGTAATAAAAAAAGTAAGTAAGTAAGTAAGTAGTCACAAAGTGGTTAGAAAGAGAACGAGATGACACGTAGACAACTAATAAATAGAAAGTAAGTAAAGTCTCAAGGATTTTATTTGTCGAGTGATAATCAAAATCTGTCAAGAGGATGAATTATACATCACAGAATAGGGCGTACTGCAGAAAAAGAAGAGCCATCATTGTAGCGTTCATATCTAATAGAACTAGAGACGAAGTTTTCTCAAACAGGAATATGTTGCGTGGATTCGCGTTAGGTCTTTACGAGGACTCATTGATGCCAGTTCGAAAAGCCATTGTCTAGGAAATGCTTGGTCCAGAGATGGAAACATTTTTACAAAATGAAAGGATGAAACCGTGCACAAGTGCAACAACACTAAACTAATTAAACTAGGTAATCATCGTAATTAAAATGTTAACTAATTTTAGAGTAACTGTTTTTACTTCGTTTATGCTTTTTGTGTTTTCATCAGAGCACGGAGAAACTAATTTTGTTTTTCTCATCACTCATTTGTCTTTTTCGGTTAGTTCTGATTTTGGTGAGATGCAAAACAAAGCTCTAATTTATAGTCAACGTTTAAGTTCACGTACAATCTCTCATTCCATCGTTTGAATCCTTATATCTTATTTATGAACACAAATTTGATGTCATCGGCATTTCTGAGACGTGGCTTAGTTCTAACATTTTGAATGCAAATATTTCCTACAATGACTACATTTTGTATAGAATTGATCATCATAGAGTAGAAGGCATAGTAGTGTATATAAAATCTTGTATTGCATCTGAGAATAAATGTGGTGTTTGAAAAAAGTGTGCTGAATTAAGATAAATTTGTATATAGATCCAATCAATATAGTACTACGAATTTTTATACTGTTCTAGAAGATAGAATTGCCGATTTAAAATTACTAAGGATTATTTTTTTTCCTAGAAGATTTTAATACTCATTTACTCAAAATAGACAGTTATGAAGGAAACCATTTTAATAGTTTTTAATACTATTGGTTTCATAAAATTATTGGTGAATCAACACGAGTAACATGTACGTCTTAAACTTTAATAGATATCATTATCACCAATTCCAATCTATCTCAAAGTGTTGTTAACACACGTGGTATTTTAAACCATTTTCTAATCTGTAGCTTTAAACTTTTTAGGAATTTCAACTATGACCATTTCAGAATTAATTTGTTGCATGTTCCTTGGCAGAACATCTACACGATGTTCAATATTAACGAAAAGTTGCTTTTCTGAATAATAATATTTTTGGTGTTTTAGATACACATGCCCCTGTCGCGTCGTTACAAAAAGATTTTCTAAGAAAAATTTACCGTTGGTTACAAAGAATATAAAGGTGTTACATTTCAAATTTGATTTTGGGAAATTTTTATTCGTATCGTTCTGTGATGTGTTGTTTACGTGTGAATGTTGGGTTGCCTATGCATTTTAAAGTATTAAATTGATTTTGGCGCGACAATTTGCGTTCGCGGAAATATTGTTTTTTAAATTTTCGTTATCAAAATTGTTAACAATTGTGGTTTCCTCTTTTGACGATTTTTGTCTGGAACCAGCCGTGTGTGTCGATGGTTGACCTGCTGTTTTATTCTGCATTTATTTGGATTATAATTGGTCATCTACCTGTTTTACTTAATTGTGCTGAAAAATATCTGCATCAATTTAAGTATTTGCCGTTAATTAAACGGGATTAATAAAGGACACACACTTACTCTTCAAGCCATCTAACATCTGCAGGTAAGTGAGTTTCACTTGCTAATTTGATGTCGAAAAGAAAACCCAAATGTATTTTTGTCTTTAGACTTTTTTTTTCTTTGTTTACCCCCCTGGATTGGATTTGCTATTGTTTGAGATTCAAGTTGATTGTCGCATGCGCCTGGTTTTCACTCCCGCATGGTTTGTGTCTGGTATCAATAATATTGGATGTGGAGAATCTCCCTACGACCAATCGCTGCTCACACGCTGGATTGTGGCTGTACTTATTTGGGTGTGTTCGCTGTCTTAGCTGAGGTGGAATCTTACTCACGACCCAACGTAACATCTGGGCAGTGGACCACCTATAAAAGTTGCCGTAATTGTTCAGTGCAATTTGTTGATCTTGGGAATTACCTGTACCATTGTCGAGTGCTGGTGCCCTAGCCAATTTGTCCTCCAATTGCCAGAAGGACCTTAGCTTGCCTGGCCAGAACGTTTCTCGCAACCAGGACCTCAGTTTGCCATCGACAGTCGCTTCGCAACAAACTTTCCGACACGTATCCAAAACATCTTATTTAAGTGCATTTATAAAAGGCTATTATTATATTATTTACCTCAATTGCCTATTTATACAAGAGCGAATAGACGGTATCGCAATTTCATATTGATCATTTATTCATCATTAATTTATATTCTCTTTTTTATTGTCGTCGAAATTCTGACACAAATTCTTTTTAATAATTTACTTTTTTGTGGGTAAATAAACAATATGCTTTAACCTTTGTTTTGATTTTATTTTTTTTTATTCATCTTTTATCATTAGGAGTTGGTAATATTTTGAAAGTGAGAAATGACGCTTTTACTAGATACAAGAGAACTAAGTTGCCCTACCATTACAAATATTATTAACAATTACGGAATCTAACAACCACTGCTTTGAAGCGTGAAAAAAATGCTACCCAACTTACATAAAAAAAATGAATGTTCCGCCAAGCTTTGGTCCGAATTAAAAAATACAAACATTTTCTAGTAAAAAATTCTTGATTTGTCCTAAGGTTTTGCAAAGAAGTAATTGAGTTGAATAACTATTTCTCTCTATTCAGTATGCATCAAGATACTAGTTTTGAACTGGTTGGTCATTACTTGTCTTCTTATCATTCCAATGTCAGAACTACGTTCAAATTTGGTCCTACCTTGGAACTAGATATCTGCAAAGCTTTATTAAATTGTACATCTAAGGCAGTTGCACTTGACAATATTAGCTCTGATATATTACGTTTAACTTGCCCAGATCTTCTTCAATATGTGACACACATCATTAATTCAGCTATCATTAATTGTCAAGTTCTTAATGGAATGGAAAAAGCGAATGAAATACCAATTATTAAAACATAAAATCGTGGAGGTTTTTTCGAACTTAGGCCTATTTCCATTCTGCCGATGCTGTCTAAAATTGTTGACTTAACAAATAAAAAACTTCATTTATTCTTACAATTTTTTACCGACAAGACTATCATGTTTTCGAACTGGACACAGCTGTAGTACTTGTTTATTAGACATTACTGACGATATCTTTAAAACTTTGAATAATCGATTATTCGAAAGTATTTGATACCATTACCATGACATTTTATTAGCAATTCTTAGTCACATTAGTTTTGGACTCATAGATTGCATACTTTTCGGATTATAAAGGTCAGTGTATTAAATTCAAATCTAAACTCACTAGGCGACTACATAGATGCTGATGAGGATAGTGTCAGTGTAGATTGTAATTTAAACTGGGACTTACATACTGATGTGTTATTTAAAAGACTGGCTTCTCTTTTTGCTATGCAATAAAAACGCTCACTTTCAAATGCTCCCTAAATGTATGCAAAATTGCTTATTTTAGTTATTTTTAAGCAACTCTGAAATATAGGTTAATTCTATGGGAACAGGGAAAGAGATCAAATTTTGAACGCATATTTAATCTACAGAAACGCGTCATACAATCACTAGCAGGCATTCCTATTCGTGAAACTTGAGGAAGCCATTGGAAAACTTGCGTCTATGACTATGACTTAGTTGCCTATGAGAGTAGATAAGAACTGTCAAAAACAAAACAGTATAAAATACAGCACAAAACACATATAATAAATAATATAATGGTGAGTATATAACAACAACACGCCTGGATATAAAAAGTAGCAGTAAG
Organism: Abscondita cerata; assembly: GCA_030710515.1. Taxonomy (NCBI): domain Eukaryota; kingdom Metazoa; phylum Arthropoda; class Insecta; order Coleoptera; family Lampyridae; genus Abscondita; species Abscondita cerata. Next base: position 135,767 of record JALBCR010000051.1, on the reverse strand, counting down.
AGAAGTACTAAATGCATTGCAATTAAGAAATTTTTTAGTATTTTTTTGAAATTTATGATATTTGTACTGCTTTTAAATGTTGTGGCATTTTATTAAATATTTCAAGCCGCTCATATTAGGAGACTTTTTGCAATACGCAGAACACAAAAGTTATTTCTTTTCTTGTATTGTATGTATGCAAATCTGAACTTTTGTTAGTTTAGTTTTGGTCATGTATATGTAAATACATATCTTATAAATATAATTTAAAATTAATGTTAAAATTTTATTCCTTCTAAAAGTATCGCGTCATGATTCATTGTGTTTCAAGATGTACATTATACCAATTACTTCTTTTGGAGGATGAATATATTTCTAGTATGTGCTGACTTATCCCATAGCAAAATATTATAAATTAAATGTGGATAAAACGTACCATAGTATGCCGTTAGAGGACAACTGTTTATTAAGCTATGTTTAAGAGCTAATAGCAGAAACATAGATTAATTTAATTTTGATCTTATGTGATTAATTTGGCTTGTCATAGTCAAGATGTAAACCCAAAAACTACAGGATGTCTTTATTGTATGATCTTTAATATTAAATGTGATTGATGGTAATGGTTATACCAAATTGCATAATCACTGTTAGTTTAACATTCACCACTAAACGATTACATCTCACACCACTTACAAAATTTTTTGATTCCTAATGTTATATTATCACTGGCTGTAATATGATTATTTTCTGAAACTACAATTGATTTATTATCAGCATATATATAGAGTTGAAATTCACTCAATTGTTGGGATAGATCGTTGATATAAAATTGGAAAATTAGTGGGCTCAAAACTCTGCCTTGAGGTATTCTCGTGTCAGTTGTGTATTATGCTTTTAAAATGTATTGTATTTGATTGTATTTTAATGCTTTAGTTGTAAACAAATAAACTAAACTATACTAAAGTGAACATAAAAGTGTTCCACAGGGATCAATGTTAGGTCCATTTTTTTTTACTTTATACACAAACAATTTATTTAAGTTTGTGAATTCATCTATTAAACATGCTCTATACAGGGTGTGGCGCGAAGAGTTTTGATTAAAAGTAATGGCGGATAGAGTTATGTTAAAAATCTGAAATTACGAAACTATAGGTTTTCGATGACGCCGAGTTCAAATATAATATTGTCCTTAATGTGGCACTTCCGAGTATACCGGAAGTAGACGTCAACTTTGTTATTTTAAAATGGAACCTAGTATTTTTTATTTTATTTTGGATTTTACATAAAATTTTAGATCAAATTTGTGAACAATGTCCTATACCAAAACAGAAGTATTTTTCGAGATATTTCGATTTTTTAAAAATTTTGAAAAATCCTAGTCTACATTGAATACCGATATCTCCATTAATAACAAAGCTAGTGACGTGAAATTGTAACTAATAAACAACAAGCGCTTGCCCGTTAACTCCATGTGTCCAACTCATTGATATTTTATACAGAGTGTTTAAAACTTAGCTGCCACCGTGGCCAATTTAAATCATTTATAAGTTGCTTACTTTAAATAGAATACCCTGTATTTTATTACATTTTTCGCTGTATTTTTTAAGCCAATTTGTTTGGTATCAGTATTTCCTATACCTAAATCCAACCAGTTTTGAGATATTTCATTATCTTTGTTAAAACATAACAACACTTGATTATTTCAACAAAAAAATTAGTGTCGCTAGGTTTCTATAATGATTGCAATCTTAGATTAAACCTACATGTATCTAAACTAATTCAACGAGCCTTTGTTCTTTAAAACTCATATATCGACACAGAGAAAGTCTTAATCATAAAATTTTGCTTTGTGATTCCCTAGTATTGTCTAAATTTAATTTTTTTGATGTAATATATGGCCCTGCTTAGATTTGCTAAATAGAATATTATATAAATATAAATGATTCCATTTTGTACCATATAGGCACAGGCAATTTTCAAAATACGCAACCAAAATGATCAAAAAGTAAATTTTTTTTAAATGGCTTTTTCAGCTTTTTCAAATAAATTTTACCTTAAAATGTTAAATAATGGCACTTCTCTCTTGAAGCAATTTCACATTTCTTAATTTATTAACACTACGTTAATCTGATCTTGGTATCAAATATTGCAAATACATTTTTTGACAAGCAGATTTTTGTAAGAAATCGATGTCGTAAAATCGAATTCTAAAGTCGCGCTTGAGTTAGATAAAATTTGAGTTATATCACGTCAAAGTACATAAAAAAAGCTATGTTTTGATTTTTTCTTTCTTGTCTACTACTATTTCGACAAACTGGGAAACATTTTGAAAAAATAGTCACAATTCGACTGAAAGCTATATATTGACAATATTATCTAATCTTTTTTGTTGAAATTTCGCCTGCTGTTTGTAGTCTATATTTACTACGTTCCTAAAACTTCAGTTGAATCTGTCGATATTTGACCGAGTTACACGCGATTGAATTTTTTTGTGTTTTTTGTATATACATAACAGGAGTGGGGATAAACAGAGAGGAGTGTACTTTAAACCAAAATGTTCCTTAAATATCGACAATAAAACAGAGCAAATCTAGTTTCTTAACTTCAAGGTAATGTGGGTCAAAATAATTTTTAAAGCCCGAAGAGTTAAAACCCCTTTTTGCAAAAAAGGTGTCACCAAACTTTGGATGGGAAAACTCAAGCATGTTGTAATGAGCACCAAAACTTAGATTTTGTGCCGGGTAACTAAGCTCTAACCGATATTTTTGATAAAAATTTTACTTGACTCCACTATTAGTACTTGGAAATCTTCACATAGGGTAAACCAAAAATAAGATCAACTAAACTACTGCCTTGGCAGTTAATGTTTGTTAATTGAACCGGGCTATCCCCAAGACATCTACCATTTAAATATTAACAAAAGCATTGCTTGACATATAATCAACAAAATTTTCCCTCTACTATTTACCACTTTGTTGAGACTATTTCTAATATTAGTGTTCATAAACAAATTGCAATCAACACCTTCCAAATTTCCTACTCTGCAATCAAAATCACCTGCAATAAAAATTATAGGATTTAGGTGTTTCTCTTCTAACTCAGTAATAGTAACTTGAAATATATCTAAAATCTGTTCTAAATGCAGAGCAGTAAATGTATTAAGATTAGTACTTTGCAACTAAAATATTATCTGCCAATTACAAGAATTAATTAACTTTGATTTGTAAATATCTCTAACAAATACAAGTAAACCACCGTTACCACGACCTAGTGATTTTTCTTTGACCGCTGGAGCACAAAATTCTAAATAATTGTGCAAACGGGTAAAACATTGTTTAGACCAAATTTCAGACACACAAAAAAATCGAATACCTCACCATCTTCAACAAAATGTATAAGATTTTTCAAACCGTTGACATTCAAACCACCATTTTTAAAGAGGAATTAAATTTCACCTTCTTACTATTATCCAATTTAGTTTCACAATTATCATTTACTTTTAGTTTATAGAGTTTATGTCGTTTTCTTTTGCACATAAGTCCAAGCTTCTTTCAGTTTCAAGACTACGGTAAACCCCCTCTTGTAACTTTCCGGCTTTAATATTCCACTTCCAAGTTTTTCCGCAAATTGTTATAGTTTGATGTCCTACTTTTACAGTTTTCCTAGTTCTCTTTCACTCTTGGCAAAATTTCTGATGTATTTTTGAATTTTCTGCTCATTTCTTGTTAGGTCTCTATTAATATAAATTTTGTTTCGTCGTAGAAGGTCCGATTTGTTTTTCAATTTTAATATTTCCAATTTGAATTTAAAATTGTTCTTTTCTACAATGCACATATTCTGGTTTATTCTGTGAGCATTTTTTACGGATCTTTTAATTTGAAAATTGTTTTCTATAAATTTTTCCAAAGAATGTTTTAAGCTCTTCTACCTCTTGTTCGCCTAAAATGCCTGTTATTAAAAGATTTTTTTCTTCTTATACTTTTCCGCTTTTTCAAATTGTTTCGCCATTCTTTCCAAGATTTCAAATATCTTTGAAAATTTTTAATTTAGGTTTTATAACTTTATTGTCATTTCTAATCTGGTTTATCGATATCCTTTAATTTCTTGGAAAATATTTTCCATCACTAATTTAATTTCTTTCATATCGGGACTTACCAAGTCTGATCTTTCTTTCTTACTTCCGTTTTCTTACTTTTCGGAAAATTTCGCCTTCAATTTCACTTCATCACATGAGTATTTTGATTCCTCCGCTCTCGCATTGAGCTTCCGGAGCATTTTCTGACGATCGGGTTTTTACTTTACTGGCAGTTGTTGAACCTTTTATAGATTAAAAGCTTCATTCACCGAGGTATGGTGCACTCCATGTAGCTAGATTATATTTGCTATTGCGACCTGTACATTTTCTTATCCTTCGTATTCTAACTTTGATAGCTATAGTATGTTTTATTTAATTTTTTTCCAAAATAGTTTGTGTAAAGCCAATCATTAATGTCTTAAGTTTTAAGGCATCAAATAATAACTAATGAATACATTTTCTTGAATTTTCAGCAATTTAATTTAGAAAATAATAAAAGGATAATATGATCACGGTAAGTACAAAAAGTGGGTTGTTATATTTTCAGTTGAACTTCATTTTATTAATTCATTACTGAGATTTTTCAGTTTAGTTTAATTTGACTTTAGTACAAGTTTCCTTTTTTAATCATCTATCCCCTTGCACAATCAAGTTGCCCCAAGTTTGGCATTTTCTTTTGAATGATTCTCTATTAATTAGAGATTAGATGTCCAGCAAATTTCTTCCCTTACATTTGGCTTCTCGTTCACATAACGAAAACTTCACTTTTGCACTTCGATGCAATTTTATAATTATACTATAGGTACTGACAAAATCGATATTTGAAAAGTCCTATTTCTAATTGTTAAGCATTAACTATGCAATTTAATTAGAGAGCTACAGCTGCTTTAAGGAAATTTAATTAATAAGACGGTAAAGACAAAAGCTGAATTAAAATCTGAAGAAACAATTATAGTCTTAATTTAAAAATGAAAACTAAAATATCGAATTTAATTAATATTTTAAACTGAATGTGAAATGAAGCGGCATTGTTGAAGCTTCCATAACATGAGTTTTATAAAGCGAATTTTTAAATAAACATTTGAAAAATTGCAGGATGTTTACATTAATGTTGTTAACGTTGCAGCGGATGCAATATTTGTTAAACAAACCAACCAGTTTTTATTGTGATAAGAATGTTTGCATGTGCAGGACTTAAATAAACACATCGCCACAAGAAAATGAGTTGTTTGTATGCAAACATCTCATTTTCTTTCTAGAGTAAACTTATCAAAACCGTTTTTTAACGTAAATTTTGACTTACTGACACATACTAAACATATACACATGAAGTAACTCAACAGACTTACAAACTGGTCAATAAACTTAAGTAGAAAGACTAACTAGAGCACATCAAGCGTAGAATTTAGAAAAGCTGCATTTTCAAGGGAATGTGTTTTTTTTTTAGCAAAAATAATTCGTTTTTCATCCGCAAATTAATATTGTAAGCTGGAGATAAACATTTTTTTTTAACCAGTTTTATCAATTTCTTTACTAACATATTTTTGAAGACACTATTATACGTAGTTCTATTTGGTTGATTAATAAGTCAGTTGTGAATTTGGTGATACATTCAAAAATTGATAAATTAAAGTTTGTGCATTATAGGTCAAAACTATTAATATAAAAAAAAATTTGATGGCCGTTTTGGCAAAATTAGTCTTAGGAATTATTTTCCAGCTTAACCTTCGGATTATCAATCAATTTTTGAGGCGCTGATTACCAAGTAGAGTCAGATTTGACCCCAAGCATTTTCTTATTTTGTAAAGAAAATTGATTTAATGGTAACCTTTATTAATATTTTAAATTACAATAAGATTTCATATAAACTAATAAAAACATAAAAATAACATATAAACATAAATTAATAAAGGCAACAACTAATATATACTATTGTAGTTTTTTTCTGGCAATGATGTTTACGTACAAAATTTTTCGAACATTTTTTGTCATTTGCTCTTGGACATATTTGACGGTATTATTTCGCAAATAATTGATTTATAGACCAATTTCTCCCTGCAGTGTAGACAGCCGTGTTTGCACTCATGCGTTTGAATATGAATGTTTGTGTTGAGGGATCTTCTGGGGACTTTATTTATTTGAAATTGCCAATTCCGATGATTTATCTTCATTTGCTCGCTAAAGTTTTACCTCATTTTCTATTTGCTGACCGTCGCGAAAAGGTGTACATTGAAAATGTTGTCTAAAAATTGAACAATTAGACATGTGTTTTGTAATATTGATTGAAGTAAAATCATTCCATTTAAATTAGGGAATAAGTTTATGACTACTGCTCCTGTGTAAGTACCTTTTTACTTTCCTTTATTTTAATAAAATATTTGCTATCACGGGTTTTATTAATTGCAGGCACCTTTTTTTGTGGGTTTTTCCTTTGGTTTCTTTTGCTGGTCCCTGCAGACGTACTCCGTTTTAATTAATCAATGGATCTTTAATTCTGGTTATGCTGGCATAATAATCCGAAAATTATAAAATATCAAAGTGAGTCTGGTATTATCACTAACGTTGAATTTCAACCTACCTTGGGATCGCCTTCTGGTCAAGGACAACACCCAAGGTAATCCTGTTATCTGGTTCTTTGTGAGCAGCCCAGTAACTGTTATCAACGGAGTCCATTTTAGTTTTTCTTTTCTTTATTGGATAATAAAAGATTAGATTTGGATACGTGAACTGTCACATCTGCCGATTAACTGTCAAACACCAAAGACTTCCTATTTATACAAGCTAAGTTAATTCTTTCATTCATAAATTTGGTTGTGTTCTATGTACACGTACTGCGACCGTGAGTTTAGCAACGTACCTTTTTTGGCGCTGTATCGATAATTTTGTGAACTAGAAAGACCTTCCAAGTACCTGATTAATTTTGTGCGCTTTGAAACTATTTAAATAATCGGCTAAAAGTCCGGTACTTTCAATAATTGTTGTCAAGTACATTCCGAACCATATATGCCACGCGAACTAGGCTGCAAATCGCTTGCATGGAATAATTGGTGCCACCACTGTCAAACGTTCATAATACGCTAACCTATTTGGGGCGTTTGTGCCTCGAATTATCACTCGTGTCTTAACTCGCTCTCGTGAGTTATTTTATAACTATATTTTGCTATTAACTCTAAATAATATTATCTATTGGTGTGTCTATGTATTTCTATGTGTGTTGATTGAAATTTAATCGCTATATTAATATACATATTTCTATTAACGTACGGTTGTCTACGAGTTCCTAGTGGCTCTAGAATATCTCTTATACGTGATCCTAAGTAGGGCTTTATAAATTCTTCGTGCAATGTAGAAGCTTTTTTTTTAAAAGATTCCCAATAAGCCCACGACCATTTTCGACTAAGAGGAGCTGCTGGAAAGGTCTTCTAGCACTGCTATATTTTTGAGTTTGTTTACAAATAAACCGTAACAACTCAACCGTTAGTCTTGAAATGCGTATTTTTAGCAAAACATTTTTATTGACAACTAGAAATTATAAAACACAATACCACAATTATATATTATTGTAGTTTTTTTTGGCAATGTTGTTTACTTACAAAGAATTTGCCCTTTTCACACATTTTTGAACATTTTTTGTCATTTTCCCTTAGACATATTTTACAACGAACTTTTTTTGGGCAAGCAATAGTTCTGTATGGCGGTCCAACCATCGCTATGGCATTTTGAACATGTCTTGGTAATCCAATGCATTCATGGCAGCAATATTAAAAAGATTAAGAAATAGAACAAGAGGCCAGCAATTTGTATTTGTATTGTCTTCTCCATATAGAATTGTATTTAAATATTCTACTGGATTTCTTTTTGGCTAAAATTCTTTTAGTATTTCTGTACGTGTTTTACAAATTGTTCGGGTTAAAGTTCTTGATTACTGTAGTAGTTCCTTCGCCAAAGACATATACCTAAAAAAATTATCTGTAGTAATATCACAAACCTCTCTCCAACTCTCAACCAAATCCAAAACAACCTGCTTTCCTAGAAATAAAATTTTATACTCGTGTAGAAAACGATAAAATTATGTTTTACCTCGTTCCCGTTCTGGAGCGTTGTTTACCATTCCAGTATATACCTGAAAATTTCATCAATATCTGTTACTACTGCAAAGCCCAGATTTTAATTCCGCCTTTATCTGGTTTCTACGTCATGTACACTCAAAAGGTACATTTTCCGCGGAAAGGAACAAGTTGTTCATAAATACTGCGATGACAAAGGGGTAAATTTATTTTTTTTGTTTATATTTGAGCGCCAACCACTTTATCAACCAAGTCTGGCAACGTAACAATTTTCACGTGCCCACATTACGCAAGTCTTAAATTCGTGCATCGTTGCTTATTTAAAAAATTTCTTAACCTATTGAAACTACAACTACTTTTTCTTAACTTATGCCTACTTACACTAAATCTACCTGGTCATACGCCAACTTCGACGGTGAGTATTTCTTTTATGTACCGATGCTTTCGGTGTTCCTTTTATTTTCTTTGCATGTTACTCCCACGTTGTTTCCAATTTCGCGCAACCTTGACCGTTCATTCACCTTGGGTTCATGGACCTTTTCTCTTCCGGATCACTTTCCTGGTGAGTATTTACTTTCACCTTTTTTATTTGTTTAGGTTATTAATGTACTACTTTAACTTCTCACTTGGCTTTGCACTTAGCAGTTTATTAATTTTAAATTTTTTTTATTGTGACGTCATCTATTTATTTTGCGGTATTTTTCTTCGCACCAAGGTACGTCTTCACCCTGTGTATTTTCAACTTTCTTGTTTTGCACTTAGCACTTTTATTAATTTTGAATTACTTTATTGTGACGTCATCTATTTAATTTTGCGGTATTTTTCTTCGCAACGATGTACGCCTTTACGCTGTGATTTTGCAACTCTCTTCTGCACTTCTATTTATTACTTCCGGATCCATGGCCAACTTATTTATCAATTTATTTAAATAAATCCGTTACCCCGCGTCGGTTTTGTGCTGCTTCTACCGGATGTTTATTTGAACTCTTAGTTTTTCTGCAGTTTTCTTTAATTTTTATAATTATTTGTTCATTACTGCCATTCTTCTTCTGTTTTTCTGCCCTTCCTTCCTTGTCTTTCTTTTCTTGAAAGAATATTGCGCCGCTTTCCAATTTGTCTTTAAATTTTGTTTGATTCAAAACCCAATTTTTTATAATTAAATTCGTTAAACCACGCATTTTCACCATTTACGTCCTTGACTATGGTTTACGTTGTCTATCACTCACTTTTATTTATACCACTTTGTCCTTTTTACCACTCTTACCTCACATTTTGAGTCCTGGCAAATGACCTGGACCTATTATTTCTACCTTAATTACACAACTAATATTAAATTTTATACAGGTTTTCTTTTGGCTGGGAAAACTACTGATGTTGTGGGACACTTAATAATGATTTAAAATCATCATTACTTAGGATCAATTATCCAATATCCAGCAGGATTCAATGATCTTTCCGAACATAGCCGATTTACAAGAAATATGAAATTATTACCTTAAATAGGGTTTTAATCAATCTGGAACAGCATTCTAAGGACTTTTCGAGGATTATGGGACTGTCTCAAATGCAATAACATCGCAATACATACTTCAGCATTAGGGTTACACAATTTTTTGCAATTTGCAGCAAGAGTATCGTGATATTACGAATATCTGCAATTTATCTGTTGCCCGTCGTTCTTCTCGGGTCTCCATATTGTCAAATTAAATGTATTTTCAAAAGGTCTCTTATTTGATTACAGGACATGGCAGCACAAAAATTGGTCTATGCCGAGAAATCTCAAATACTAGCTCTTGAAGTGCTTTTAAACCACCAGCCAAAAGCAGTAATCCAAAAAATGAATGTAACTCATCCGAATTTACTGGCTTCCACGTATTGCCTACAATTATTCTACCTCTAATGTTTGTTTCTCTAAGTATTATGTCCATAATGTCTTCCGAGATAAATAAATGGAGAGTATGTAAGCATGGTGAAATATGTCCACTAAATTTTTTAATTCTGGGGGTGTTTTTAGAATACTCCGCTGACTTCGTCTTCTTACATGAGGCTTATCTTTCTTCTATATGAAACTACTTTTACCCACCAGTATATTTTTATCATTGGACGAATTATCATCACTGTCATCGTCTTTTAATCGGGTTTACATCAGATACAATTACTTCTTCAAATTCGCCATCACTATCTTCAGATAATTTTTTTACATTGGAAAACAAATAATAATTGAAAATTCTTTTTATATTATTAAACATTGTTAAAAAAATTAAGCTAACATAATATTGAAACAGTTATAAAAGAAACTTAAGGTCAAAAAGACCCCAATGGTAATCGGAAAGTTAAAACAAATTTGTGACGTGTGACGTCGCCGTCCTGCTATTTGTGTGACTTAGAATATTAGCACAGGTCATTTACATTTTGGAAAGAGTTCAGTGGGTTTTCGTTGAATTTAAAATGTCTCAACCCAAAAGTACCCTCCTCAAAATAAGTGGTGTCTTGAGTCAAGTTATTGAAACATAAGTATACGTGCACCTAATGAAATTACAAGACCATGAACACAAATCTAGATGTTTAAAACAATAAGAAAATTATATGAAATAAATAATGAGAACCAGATGTAGTTCCCCATGTCTTTTATTGTCAGAAAGATAGAAAAAGAAATGTCAGTAGTACGAATCACCTACAAAACGTCAAAAAAAAAACTGATTGAAGAAGCTGTGACGATTTTTTTTGCAATCACTTACGGTGCGAATTTTAAGTTGAAAAATTTTATTAGTTGACTATACTGAAAAATTAGTACTACCCTTCACAAATTTTGCCGATCATTTTCTTTTACTACTGATAATTAAAAATTAACTACTAGTGGATATAAAACCTAATAAAAAACTTTTAATAATAACTTCCTATCCTACTTCCCCACAATACTATTCTTCGTTTGTCCTGAATAATAAACCTGCCAAATTTGCCTACAAACATTCAGCTAAGTTCGAAATATTGCATGTTTTTTCTATTAAATTTATATTTTAAGCGTCATTATATCTGTATTTCGACGTGAATTTAACAACCCAACTTTTTGCGCATTGTATTTAATCAATGTGACTTGAATGATTTTTGAAAAATTTGTTTAATGTGATTGCAAATTTTTACTTATACTTTTGCTTAAACTTAACGTCTTTAATTACCACAAGTATTTGTGTCAAATTCATGTATCTGTTTGACAAAGCGATTACCAATTTATACGCACCACGCCCTTTCCATTGGCGTCGTTATCGGTGCGACTATTAAATATTTTGGGCGGTCTAAACACTTTTTATGAAGACAAATAGTTTTATTTAATTACTAGTTTAATAATTTGTGTTGTGCATTTATTTATTTGTTTTTGTTGCTGGAGTTCAGTTGTTAACAGAACATTTACTACACGTTTTAGTATCTCTTTATCTCTTTTTCAGTGTGAAAACCTTTGATGTAATATCTCGTAAGTTAATTTGACCATCCATATTCCTGCTACGTCTGTCTACTTCCCACAATATTACTCTTTATCTGTTCTAGAATAATGCACCTGCCGGACCTGCCTACTTATAATCGGAGCCTACAGACATTCAATTAAATTAAAATATTGAATGTCTTCTCTATTAAATTTATATTTTACGCGTGAATGTATCTGTATACCGACATAAACAACCTAACTTTTTCGCAATTGTATTTGATCGATGTAATTTGAAAGATCTTTTGAAAAATTTGTTTAATGTGACGGCGCCTTTTTTCTATTTTAGATTTGTCATCGAATACCGGTACCCTACGTAATTTTATTGTTTAAACTTATTGTCATTAATTACCACACGTATTTGTATGTAGCATTTGTGTATCTGTTTGACAAAGCAACCACGTCGTTTTCCAGTGGCGTTGCTATTGGAGCGGCCATTAAATATTTTGGGTGGTTTGAACACTTTTTGTGTGAACAAATAGTTGTTTAATTACTTGCTGAATAAATTGTATTGTGCATTTATCTATAATGTATTGTATATTTTATATATTTTCTGTGTTCTTGAGTCAAGTTGTTTTACAAAAATTGTATCTCTGCAGTTTAATGATTTGTTTCTGTTTTTGAGTTCATAGTTTCTTTATAATATTTACTATACGTTTTACTAGGTAGCGCCCTTTGTTTATCTCTTTTCAGTGTAAAAGCCGTTTTGACTAACAGGGCCGCAGGTTAGGTTTTCAACACTAAAATGGAATTTTATTTCACCTACCGCCAATCATTTTGGAGGTATGTGGAATCAAATATTTAATCATTTAAAAGACATTTACAAACGGTTATTGGTGAAACTCTTCTAACCTGTGAAGAGTTGGCAACGATTTTGACTCAAATTGAAAAGTTTTAGTCTGCAAAGTCTGGATAATTATCTATGTATATTCTTTGTACGTTGTTGAACGCTGCCAATAATTATGTTCGTTTGCATCATTGCGCATATTTGAAATTATATGCAGACAGATTGTGAGACAGAGATGTGTACAAGAAATCAAAGTACAATTGTATTAATCCAGCAATAAAGTTTAATAATGGTGTAGTAGAGTTCATATATCAACAATAAATCAAATATGATTAACATAATGTCGCTGCACGCCATTAAAAATTACATTTTTTAATTAATGACCCCTATTAATAAACGATTTCTATTAATGAACGATTTTAGTATAGGCAACTAAGCATACATGTGTATACTTAAAGTTTCCATTTAATCTGCCAATCAATTACAATATTAAAATGTAAAAAAAAAAATCTGTCATAACTTGTAGCAAAGCTAATTTTAATAAGAACAAATCAACATTAATTTACAGTAATAAATCTTCAATTTGTTCACACAAACTTTGAAACATTTTTGTATGTATACAACATTCCGGTGATAACACTTTATAACATTTAAGGATGTTTAGTTTAAATCATTGTCTCACACAGTTCTTTAATATTCTTTACTCATTGTTCAAAAGTTAAATTCTTCAAGCAGGGTTGTAAGAGAAAATAAAACTATAAAAAGGAATGAACCGATAAACATTCCTCCTAAAATCTCTTTTGGAGGTTTAGTGGAACCACTTTAAGAAAATGTTTTTTTTATAAATTCTACATGCGCATGTTGTGTGAAATAACATTAAGGTAAAATCAAGCTTTATTGTTAAAGAATCTTAAGCTGGAACATATGCAGGATAATCAATCCTGGTGATAGTGGACTACTTGTGCACAATAGCAATTTGAATGAATATCTTTATTTGGTATGATGTGACAAGTCATTATCAAAAGTTCAACTTGTTTACAGGCAACGTAAAGATGTACTTGGGCTTTTGTATCATTTATCAAACATTGTCAACCATTTATGGTTCGGTCTTTGTAGGTGCATCACTGTTTTGAATAAGCACCAAACAGTTCTCACAAGAAAGATTTATACACTTTGTTTCCCTGTGATGAAAACTATTGTATTTTTGACGCAACAATTGAAATTTAGTACCTCAATTTTCCATCAACTTAGTGACCTTAATTAAAATACTGTTGTCAAATAGCCATACAAAAGACGGAAAGGCAAAGAATGATTAAATACAAAACTCATAAAAAGTAAAACAATTAAGTTAAGTTATGTTATACAATTAAAATTGTGGTAAGTTCACAAAACGGTATTTTCTAAAGGTGCGTTCACAATAGCATATCTTTTCTAAAATTATTAAATTATAATTTTATTAAAATTACAAAGTACGGTCGACGAAAAGTTGTGTAACTAACTCTTGAATTAAGCGGCAATTAACAATCTTAAACATTAACCTGCTCGCCTGCGCTCACGCGTTAAAATATTTCGATTGTTAATTGCCCTTATTAATACACTCGTTTGTTAAATAACTATTAATGAAAAAAGACAGCTTAGTGTTATATCAAAGGAATGGAACATTAAACTGCAGCGTCTATTTAACAACCAAAAACACCAAAAACTGCAACAAAAAACTGATGCAACTGATGATGATAGCTTAGCTGTTGAAACACGTGTTTGAGTAAAGTTTTTTGTTGCAGTTTGTTGGTATTTTTCTGTTTCTTAGTGTTATATCTCATCAACCCTGACATTGCTATCTACAGATGCGGTGTACCTACTGTTGGCAAGCGTAGGCTTACTGGGCCATATTTTTTTTCCACAGTAAAAAATAACTGTTTGCTACGATTGACGAATCTGACAAATTAATTTGTAGGAACTATCAATACTGTTAGATATCGAGAACATATTTTGACCCTATTTTTAGATAAACTTCATGAATTGATCACTAGTTCGTTTAAACAAAATGGAACCCCAGCTTATTATAAAGTCGCCAATCTTAATTTCTTTGCATTATTTTATGCTGATTGGATAATTAGTCGTAATACAGAAACCATTTAACCGCCCAAATCTAAGATCATGTAATTTCTTTATATGGCCTCATATAAAAATTACCATTTACCGCACCCCACTTAATAATTTCCAAGAACTTCAAAACAGAACTGCAGCTAAAGTTAATGAAACTTGAAATTATTCAGAATGCTTCGACTGATGTTAGAAGAATTGAATTATGTTTAAGTAGACATTTTAAACAGTAGTTGTCAGACATTTATTAAACGTGTTGTTCAAAATGTAAACTTCGTCGCTAATTGCAAATTAAAAAAACTATTTTCAAAATTATTAAAAATGTTACTCTATTTTTCACAATTTTGTTCACCATGAGAGTATTTTTCACGAAAACCATTGTATTTAATCTTTTTAAGAAACTACAAACTTTTGCTATGTTACTTAAAATTCATTCCTGAACATGTCATACTTTCTAAAGTAATATTTTATTAAAACTTTTTAATTATTTGAAGTTTGTATACACTAGGTAATACGTTTAAAACATATTCAAGGAGGCTGTAAAATTGGAACTTTATGCATATAAATTACTTACAACTGGGTGTTTTATAATTATTTATTTCCAAAATTTATAATAAACTATGCTCTTTGTTGCATTGTGTAATTCAGAAGAATAACTGAATTGCTTTCACTGTCATTTTAAGCTTTTATTTGCATAAAAAATTTAAAACCTTTTGTTAACATAAAATTTTATTTGCTTTCATTGTCTGCCCTTCTTAACATATATTAATCTGAGCTTAACCTACTTTTTCCCAAAACTTTTTTTATTTTTACTGCTTGATCATAGCATATCATAGCTTATTATCTTATAATTAAATAAAAATATTTTAATGTATGACTGTAATCTTATTATTTCAAAGTATTAGAAGTACATCTTATAGAAGTACTATATAGTTTATTTAAATAGAGATTTTCCTTCTATTCGTTTTAAGTGGAGGTAACTATACATTTCAGTGGTCTCATTGAGTGTAGTTTGCGTTTCCTACTACATATCTAGGAGGTGAATAAACGTTACTTCACAATTCCATTATTATTTACAAGAACAATGCAAATAAGAAGTTTGATGTGAACTAATTTTCGATAAAATAAAATAATATTGTCTGCGAATAATTTATTAGTTACTTATTAGGTTTGTGTTGATATTACAATCGATAAGAATCGATGGATATATATTTTATTCCTAAATAGAACGAATTAGTAACAAATTTGGAATTAATAAACAACCGTTATCACTATAAACACAAAAAGATGGTGTAGATAATGTGATAATTTTGAGATCTTTTAAAATAAATGTATTGGTTACGATTCTTTTACACACAATTATAATCTGTTTCGTCTACGTTAGTGCCAAAATATCTAAATTATAATTTTGTGCTTATTTGTTAGTTGAAAAATTCTGCTGCACTCTATTAAAACCACAATTGGCACAAGGAAGGCTTTTCGGGAAATACGTCAATTACTATTTTTAACTCGGCAAATTTTGTTCTAAAAATACAAATACAAATTGTTACGGGTATTGATAAACAAAATATATAAAATGGAAGCAGTGTCGAAATCCTGGCCGGCAACTCTGTTTGTCGCAGAGGGGTCGTGGTGGTACCTACTGGTTAAAAGTCAACAGCTTTCACACTGCAAAAGGAAATAATAAAGAGGGCGCCATCTAGCGTACAGAAACAACTATAGACTACCATCAATATAATTTTCGAAAAATGAAAAGACCTTGGAAACACAGAAATTATACATAAACAATAAATAAGAGCTACATACAGGCACAAGTTACATTCTTTCAGCGATCGAGAGATACGAACCAATTATTTCCGTAGGGAAGTATCTGATCTGCCAGTAATAATTATTAACCGCGACGGTCTCTACGCTTATGGCGGGGCGTCTTTGCTTAATTTATAACTACACACCGATAAGTGACCTAAAGCAATTGCGTCATCTAAATACGTGTCACAGACATTGACTTTAATTTACACCACAAAGCAATAAATAGGTAAAGCAATGGTATTCGAAGACGAATTCAAAATTAAGTAATATTACAAACCGCAGTGAGATAAACAAGTTTTTCAAAGGATCCTTCAAAGTCACATTAAATAATTAACAAAGATAATAAATTTACGTCTGTGTACAGATACAAACGCCGGTGCATATGACATTATAGAATAACAACATACAGATTTGTTTCACTTATCTGATTTCAGTTTTCTTTTTCTTTCGCCGTTTCAAAGTTTAAACTTCTGCAAATTCGTTAATCTCATACAAAAGAAGAATGAGATACTAGAGCCGTATTGGCACAATAGAAAGGAAGAGGGCTGGATATGAATGACTCGAACGATTTCTGTCTATATACCAAAGGTCAGCAGGTTATCTTTGAGAAACTCCTGGAAAACAGCTACAGATGAGATTTTCTACCAGTAAAGCTTATTTTTATTCTAAGAACTTCATATTTCACTTCCGGGTAGATAAACCCAAAAAACGTCACCAAATACAGAAGCAAAGTTGTCTTTTTTTTATTGAAACACCCAGATATTTTCGCATATTATATTACCTAGAAAATTTTAGTTTTTGTTCGTTATTAATATCCTATACCTATCTTTAACTGTTTACAAAATATTGACGTTTGATACTTGATTTATAAATTTGCGTAGTTATTTAGAATACCTAAATTCCTACTTTCTGGGCGTCGAAGGAGACCACGATCCACTTATTTGCGGAATGAAAAACCACGCTTTCCAGAAGGTGAAACTGTTTTGGGAAACGTTTCCTGGAACTGGAGAAGATTACTCCTTTCAATCCAAGGTGAGTCTTGAAATTTCTCAAAAAACTGAACCTACTAGAAAAGCTGTAAATTTAGAAAGAGAGTGCACAATAATTAGTATTGATTTCGAGCTACACACCCCAGATTACATCTATCTATCTCTAACATAAAGCTACTACACTGTCCTTTAAAAGTAGACGACCATGTCACCTGTTTGGTAAAAATTATTCTATTTTTACGCGTAAATTATTTTGGCTTCATTAAAGTATTTGTTTTAAGTAGGTTGTACTGTATTTTAAGTCCATTTTGTTTGCGTTAAAAAGCACATCTGGTGTTGATTCCACGGCCGGCAAAAATTATTTCCTTGTTTTTTGATATTTTAAATCCGTTGAGCTCACAGTTAAGCTTCAAAAATGATTATTTTGATAGTTTTTATCAAAGGTTTTTATAGAAGTCTAAACCACATTACACCACCTTGCTTCACTCACTTGATACACCTCTTGTTTATTCCATAACAAGCGTGAAAGTCGTTTTGTTTTTAAACCTAAAGTCTCACAGTTTATTTGGTCTACTCATTTATGGAATTACAACCACGGTTGGCGTATTAATTTTTTTTGTAGCGTTCTTTGTTTATGTAGAGACGGGAAAGGGAGATACGCTCCTCGAGTTTGTATATAAATATTAACAATTGGTTTGTAAGTCGGGAAGTCTAGAATCGATAAACGGATTTAAAACTACGACGTACTATGTAACTAACAACAAGTACCAAACTATAGCGGATTAAAATTGTTAGTGTTAACAATCGCTCAATGTTGAACAGTACTTTGTATGTAAGGGTTAAGGTGTTGTTTACAATAACGTAGTAGGAACTACCATAAGAGTTGCAAAATTAAAGAGAGCTATCATGTAACTAAAGCAAAGTCAAAACACGCGTGCGGATTCATCGAGTTTCTTTTTCTTGCGATGTCATACCGTTGAAGGCATCTTTTTCAATTTATTCGGTATAATTAAATGGTTTCTGTCATTAATTTATGGCAACGACTACCGTTGTGTTGGATTCGTCAGAAGAAAACAACGCAACTGTAAGTAAATTAATTGTTTACTTTGAAAAATTACCGTTTATTGTGTTTGGTGCGCATTTAAGAATAGAACCAAATTAAAATGGGACATCCGTGCGTTTTTTTTTTGTTTGTTAGTATTGTTGTTTGAAATAAAACAAATTGAGATGAGATGGTAAAATTAAAGTTGGATCTTACGTAAGACCACAGTCCCACTTCGTATTACAAACTTTGTGATCCTGTAAATAGTATTTAAGTATAATTATCTTTTTATTTTTAGGATGCGTTTAATGTAAAAGAACACGACTGTGGTTTATTATATTAACCTGTAATTTAATAGAAACTCACACACAATTCATGCTTATTTCTTTAAAAACTTGTGTTTACGGTTTCCCGGATTTTGCGTAAACCTTTGTGTACATTTAGAAAAAAATTGAGTGGCGCCCTTAAATCTTTCTAGACCCCACTCTGGGCGTTGAGTTAGTTTGGCACTTTGTCACGTTGTGTTGCATTTCGACTTACATGGCGTAACAACCATACTATTCACAATCATTGATACTTGCCCGATTGCAGATATTCAAAGACTCCAGTTCTATTACTTATGTCTTTGAAAAGATAGTGATCGTGAGCGCATTGATAAAACTTAACGTAGGTTTTATAAACCATTGTTCGTTTCTTTGCTCCTATAATGAATTAATAACTTATCACCAACAATTGGTTTGTTACAATTTTTCGACAATACTCTGAACGTAAATAGTTTTTGTGAACGATTTTTACTTGCTACAGTGCTAACATATCTAATTTAAAATTTTAATACGAATGTGTTTAAATACATGTTGTAATCGTAGTTGGTTATAAAAAAGGTATGAAAAGTTCAAAAAAATTAACAAGTGAAAAATGAATAGGATTTAGGTTTTGAATGAATTGACAATTTAGAAATGATGAAGTCAAGAAGTTGCTTGAGAATAGAATTATACGACTTTAAAGTTGAATGCCGTATTTCCTAGAGAGAATAGTGGGCTGTTGACGTTTAATCTTCTTTAAAGGTTGTAGAAACAAATATCTTATCCTAATGAGACTGTTTCTTACTATTCTTTATTTCTTGTACTGCGATTCGGTTCAAATTTCTCATCATTTTATTAGCTCGGTAACGATTTAGCTTGTATAAAGCTGGTAGTGGTAGTGAAAAAAAATAAATTTAAAAAAGTACTATGGTAGTAATATAGTAGTATTTAAGTCTAGCTATTTAATACAGTTTTATGAAATGAAAATAATGGGAAGTGATATTTGGAATCAGTTCAGAGAAACGAGCATGCGGGACGCAAAATTAAATGCCAAAGACGCTAATAATAGACATTCCTAAAGTAAATTAAATTATTTCAACGGCATTTTGAAAGATCAAACTTTAGCTGTAACACGTCAAGAATGTAATTAGCGTATTTATCTGCACAACTTACTACATTATACTAAGAAATTGAAGTAATAATCTTTCTGCATCTATCTTCCACTTACTTAATTACCATCGAATTCGCTTCATCTCCGCAAGAACTTTTAAATAAGACCTTTATATCTGCCATCGTTAAGGCATTAATTCATGCATCTATATGTAGGTATGTCAAACGAGATTTAATAACAAAGATTCGCGTTTGTTAAATCGATGTTTCGCAACAATCCTGCAATATAATAATAGAGACAGTCACGTTATAATTAATTAACTGAATGCACTATTTTGCGATCTCTGTCTCAGAAGACTTGGTAAATTAGTTTAATCTCTATTATGCTAATGAATATCACGTTAATATTAAACTTACATAGTGTCTGCAATGTGTTAATAAAGCATTAAATTTTACCATATCATCAATATGCTCAAGTCATTAACACCAAGATCATCTTCTAAGGCAAAAGCTTTATATGTCCAATAATATTTTGACCTACTAAGAATTGGTTTTTTATATTTAAAAAAAACATCACAAACTAACTAATGGAATCTGAGAAAATTTATACCATGAAATTACAAAACATATGGTATAAATATGTTTGTATAACGTAAAACAAAATTTCCAAAGCTAATGCTTGCGAGTAAAGCTCAGGAATACCGTTTCTTCATTGAAGCTGTGAGACTGTGGAAGAATAAATAGAATAAGCTTATTTATTAAATCTATCGCAAGAGATTCGTCCGTAGTATTTTATTTTGTTAACCACCAGCTAACGGAAAACTTTTGATTGAAGTGTAGGCAAGAAAACACAACATATAAGTTAGGTTACGTTAGTTGAATATATGCTATTAGAACCTTACTTACTTATTGCACTAAAGTCTGCAGTAAATATGATTTGCTTGAATATTTCAATGACTATAATACAGTTAGTATTTCTAGAATGATATTGTCCTTTTTACTAATCCACGTCTGTGACACGAATAGTGTCAATAAAATATGATAACAGGAAAATTAACAGAAATTAAATAGAGAAATTTTTAGTGTATAAAAGAATATTGGTTTTGAAAAGTCACTTTAAAATCCGTTTAGGTCAATATTTGGGGTTTGCCTATTTATGTATTGACTAGTACTTGCAACAACCAACTTATCAACAAAAATTTCTCTCTACTAAACAATAGTTGAAGACAGAATTTTCAAGGTTATGTCATAGTAAAACTGAATCATGTAGTATGCTTGTTCGAACTAATTACTTTACTATAATTTTCGTACTAAATTTCTCTAGTACTCTTGTGGATTGGTAAGGTGTTAGCCATGTTGTTGACAAAACGATGATCCGAATAACTTTGACCCCAGGGATTGCTGGTGACAATAACATCTTCCGTATTCGTGGGATCAAAGTAAAACCAATTATAAAAGTAATACTAAACAATTCCAGACAAACCTCCTCGCAAATGTATGTAGGAAAAGACCGAAATACATTGAAAGGTCGAAGATGGGATGTAGTCACAGCGTCATCGGTGGGTGCCAGAGGAAAAGGTTAAACCAGTACTTCAAAGACAATGTCTTTTGCTACAAAATATTGTAGCGTGATTATAGAATCTCTAAATATAAAGACCTTCCTAAAACTAGTACAAACCTAATAAAATATCAAAATTGACACTTTTAAAGATAACGTCATTAAAATAGTAGCTAATGAAAAAGAAGTTAATTCTTTTTAAAGCAAGAGTAACTGAACTCAATATGTCAAATCTCTATCGCATTCCCTTTAAAATATTACATGGTCACTTGGTCAGAGTAGATGCCCCTCCGGTTAATTTTCTACTCTTACATTTACTAATTGAAACTCCATTTTCGAGAATTAATATCTATATTACAAATCATAAACCACCCACTTATTACAATTGTCAGAAATTTTAAAAAATTTATTTTTTTTAAGCAAAATCATACTCAACATCAAATTTTTTTTCAAGGCACACACCAATCAAAATACAAAATTACACCTGCTGGTGTTCACTTGACATTAAAGGTCTCAAAATTAATGATCCTCTGGATTCTATCCGTAGTCCGAGTAGGCACATCTTCTTGAGACTGGTTTTTGATACTATACTTTTTTCTGGATCTCTTCTCTGTTATTACCACGACTCAAACAACCTTGTCCGATTATGGAAAGACTTTTGAAATGTAACCCATTAGCCACATATTTTGAGGTTGGGATTTGTCCACAAGGAATACCAAACCTCCTGTCTGAAGTAAATCGACACGTTGAATCCATTTCTCGCGCAGGAGTAAGTTTGGTAAGTACTTGCTGGTCTATCTAAAAGTTACCAACCAAAAATTAAGAATGCGTTCACTGGATACGCAAAAACTCGTCTGACGTATTCATTTCCTCAGGAACAACAGGCCCGGCTCCACTACTTCATTTTATGATGTAGTTTGGTGTTATAGGTTCCGGATCGTGAGAATCAACGGAACAGTATGTTAGTGGTTTTAAATTTACCATATTTTCGATTGCTTTGAACAGCGTCAAAACCGTCGTGTCTTTGGGAAACTTTTCTACAAGTATCATAATCAAACATTTCTTGACCACTACAACTAAGCATTTAATACCTAGATAGGGTTGAAGATCTACTTGATTTCCTGAAATTTCTTATGTGCAATTATCTTCTTAAAGTTTAGTCCTTTCAAAAAAACCTGCAGTGCTTCTTCCAAATAGACTTCTCTAGTCAGAAAACAGCAAAACAAAGTTCCTCATCGTTTCTTGGGTCGCCGTCCTACTGTGACCTCTATCGGACCAAAATAACCGACTCCAGTGTAAATGAAAGAAGGAGGTTGGTGATTGTCAACAAACTAGCCATCGATTCCAATTCTATTTACCTCCTGTCTTCTATTGAAAATCTAAAATTTTCACACATATTGCTCATCACCTGTCTTAATTCTTTTCTCTATGCTTCTTCAGGTACATAGGTATCCGGAGGGTAGGATTGCAAAATTCACTTCTGAAGGGACGCCAGTAGTGATTCCAATTCTCCTTATTCCATTTTCTCCCGCAAAGGACACAATTTTAAAATTGAACTTCTTTTTCTATGGATTACAAGTTTGTAAGTTCTTATTTCTGTTTGATAAAATTCTTCTTGAACAGTCTTTACTACCTCGATTTCAGCAACTTTAATACCTTTTGCACTAATGTTGGAGGATAAGGACATATTAGGTCTTCTGAAAAGTGTAAACACTTTAGAACATGCATAGGACACGTAGGCTTTATCTCCATAATTGATCCTTAAATAACACAGAACAACCATCAACTTCTCACTTGCATCCATAAAAAGGTGCATTTCTACTTCCGCAGTATTTAGTAATCGAAAATAGCACCAATTTATCATGACTTCAATTACATTCTGTAACATCTCTATCCAACTCTTCCACTTCTGATAAATGTTAATAGAAATTGAGTCGTCTTAGCCGACACGGCATTTCCAAACTTGTTAAGTAGCATTCGCCCTTCAACTTCAAATAACCGATAAATTCCAGGGGTTGTAGACGTTTATAATAACTCCGCACATTTTGCGTTTTGTAGGAATATCTCCAAATGGAATTTTGATTTTTGATTGCAGATGAAAGAGAGGATTTCGCTCCAAAAGTCATACTCTATTTGCTGATGGCCAGCTTCTTATAGATTCGTCACTATGTTTCTACGAGAATCGCTTTTCTTTATTTGTGCTTGTATTTTTTGTTCTTCCATCGTTAAGTCCCAATCAATATATACTTTTTAGTTGCTAGTTTCTATTTTTGTTTCATGACTTCTATTTTTCTTTGTAATTGTTAAGCTTACTACTATAGTCTTTTGTTGATTACTTTTCCTTACATTAAAAGCTCTTCAACAATAATTTGAATTCTAATTCTTTTTCAATATTTTTTTTTTGTTATTTCTTTTATGTTTTTATTGTCCAGCTCCAATATTTTAATCATTATATTGTTGCTCTTTTTCTTTCGTTCTTTCCAGTCGAATTATTTTGCTTTTAAATCGATTCTTTCTTGTTTCCATTCTTATTCTGTCTTAGTAAGTTTTTTTTTCATGTTTTTTATTTCTTTCTAAGTTTTATCATTTTTCTGTTATTTATTTTAATTTTACATTTTCAACTTTTTTATTTGCTTTTTACTTTAAATTATTATTATTATTAAACTCGTAACAAGTACAGGATGTACAAACATCTACGCCGACAACAGAGTGCTGTCGTGACCCACACAAATGAGTACCTTTTAGACTACCTAAAATGGCAGGTGGGTGGTAGGAAGCCCACATGCAAATCCGGGTCGGAAAGCACTTGTAAGGTGATTATGTAAATAAATTCCAAAACTGATTGATCCGTAGGGAAATCTACAAAATGTATTTTTCATTAAGATGAAAGCCATAAATACTATAGATTAAACCACTGTTTTGTCATGGTGTCAAAGATTAAACTTCTGCTTTCAGTATTGACCAAAACTGTTCAAGTCAAGTGTTGGTGCACACAGCGCCATCTATCCAGTGCAGTTACAACCTACCATTGTGATTGTATCCTACTCCGGTTAACCAAAGCTTTTGCTTATGTGTCAACAACCTGGAAAATACTCTTTATATCTAAACCAGGGTTACAAAACTATTTCCTGGCTAAGTGACAAAGTCTATTTTTCTTCATTCTTAACTTTTGGATAGCACATTCTTTTTTTTTTTTTTCTGCATATTATTCACATGGTTCTTTATCATCTTTCGTCCTGTATTAGCATTCCTTATGGCTAAACTGTACCATTTGGAGTTATTTTAAGATCTTTCGGAATTATTTAATTTATCATAAATATCGATTGGCCGTGATTGTCAAATTATTAAAATTGCAACACCTTTTAAAATTATAATTAATTCAGTGAAATTGTATAAACACCACAAATTAGAAATAAATACCGCCTTCTATGTTTTCTAATTCCATTTTTAATGTGTCCTTTGTTTCTTTTGTTGTCGTTTCTCAGAGATTTAGGTTTGGGTATACACGAGTGTTAATCTTGCTCTGTAGGTATGTGACCAATTAAACTTGTTAGTGTATGGTGTGCTGCCTATCCAAACGTTGTCGAAATTTACTTTAAACGTCCTGGAATTTTATTGATTTATTCTTATCAGTTGTATATTTACTGCATGCAATATTTCACCTTATTGTTAGTCTCTGTTTAACCTCTAAAATGTTACTTCTTTCAACTATTTTACTCACGAATTCTTTGATCAGGTAATTTTTTTTATTTCTTGGGACTTCCTCAAAATTCTTACCTTTTTTCGTTTTTCTTTGTGGTTAAAACTACTTGACGTGGTCCACCTTTGACTTAACTACCGGAGTTGTAATTCACACTTAAGCATAAGTCGACATAATTTTTATGTCAAAAAAAGGCAGAAAATTTAAATAGTTTTACGAAACTGAAATTTTTTATGTGGTATAATGTTACCAATAATTTTTTACACCCAAGTCAAATTTCGATTAATGCTCTTAATTAAAAAGTCCCATGATGAAGTATAATTTCTTCATAAAATATACGAGAGATCAGTAAAATAACAATTAGGTGGCTTGTAAAACAACTTCTTGTTTGAACCAAAACCACATCATAAAACTAAATTTGTGACGTTAAGACTTAAAACTGAACGCTTCTGTCAATGTTTTTTTTTGTATCAAGAAAGTATTTAGAGAAAAGAAGCTATTGGTAGAAGACCTAAAGAGTTAAAGTATTATCATGGTGATTATTCCCTTACATGTTACACTTTCACATGTGTCTTAGAGCTGGTGAAGATATATTCTTTTTATTTCCAATTTATCTAGAATACAATGGAACGTATACATGGTCATCTAGTTTCCTTATTAAACCAGTTTTATTGTAAAACCACATGTGACCTTTGGTATTACCGGTGAGGCAATAGTGTCAATTTCGAAAATCATCGTGCGTGGAAGAAAGAGTTCACAGTTTTACTTTAGCCATATAGGTTAGATGGTTGCTGACTTCAATCTAACAAACTTTGTCTTTGAAGAAAACCGTTAACCAGTTTTGGACAATTTTTCCGTTCACTGAATATAACTACGCTTAGTTATATTCAGATTTTATGTGCCTTTTTTAAGATTCTATACATCGATCTATCTTCGTCTCTGACATACGTTCATAAAAATATTTTTTCTCTTCCGTAATCGTTCTTGATCGGGTTAGATTTTCAGATGCGTTGTTGTTACCAGTGTATTGAGTTTTATTGGGTCACAGTGCACCATTTTCGGGTTTTCCTTTAATGTTTTATGACATAATTCGGCGATGCAGTTTTGGTCATAACTCTATCTTTTTTTCTGTATAAATACACAAAGTCGACTATCTATGATTTAGATTCACCTTCTTGTGTCTTAATAACATAGCGAATTTTATATTCATTGGATCGCTTCCATTTTTGAATGATCTTTTTATCGTCTCGTGTATGTCTTCCTACCTCTTCCTGAACTTGATGACCAAGCATTACTCAAGCAGATTTTTACTGTTGAGACGTTTACCACTGTTGTGGAATTTTGGTTTGTTTCAGCGTACATTTTGGTTTATTTACGTTAGTGTTGAGCCTGATGGTGAAACAAATTAAGTGCTTCGTCTACATTTTGGAATCGAATGGAATGGCAGGCGTTTTAAGTGTTCTTATAAGAATATAGATATGAAATGTATCCGACCAAAGTGTATAAAAATCGATGTTTATAATACTGAATTTAAATTATTTTAGTTAAAACCGTAAACTTGAGAGTTTCGTCAGTGACAACGAAATTTACATGGACTTAAACAGTACAGAAGGTTTTTAAATAAATGCAACAAATGCATTAATAATGAAAGTAAATCAGCTCGCGAGAGTTATAAGAAGTGGATTCCAAAAATAGATCAAGATAAATAAGCATATTGATCGTCGGTACTAACATGGCTAACGTGAAAAGTGTGCCTAAAATAATTGCTACAAGCCTAACTAACTTTCTGAAGCCGGATTTCTTGGAAGATGTTTATGAGGATATTACTTCAAGGAATTCAAACTTGCTCATTATGGAAGATGATACTCTATGGAGAATATTCCAACTTGCACTCACCATTGAAGATGATACTCTATGAAAAATATTTCAAAGTAGCTATGGACCTCACAAAATGGTAAACGCGTGCTTGTATACAACGTTTTTATCAAAGAATGAATGTAAGAATATGAGCTATAAACGACGCTACTGTAACAAAACTTAACTTCATAAGCCCTGTATTACCAAACAGATTTAAATACTCACTTTCATATATCATTGTAACCATGTCAAGAAGTAATCTTTCTCCAATAGCTATCCAACCAAAAAACTATGACAATAGGTGTTAGGGCTGTGTGATGTTCTTCCGCAAACTGAAAATGTTCTCGCTTTCCGCCATATCTTGGTACCATTGTACAGTCATTATTTGTCCACAAACACAACCGAAATTTGTCACTAAAACAATTAAATTCTAATAATGAAAAATTAAGTCAGCCAAGTCACTTTTACACCATGCCAGTCAGAGCTTTCTGTAGAGTTGGAGAAAGACATCGATTTGTACGGTATACATGTAGCCCAAGAAATTAAATTTTTCTATAAATTGTTACTGTTGACACATGACGGCCAAGAGCCCTGGACTTCCAGCGGGCAAGATTCTTTGATACTCTGTTTTAGACATGTGGGTCAAATTCGTGCAATTGTTGGGTGGTGACGATTGACTTTGTTTCGATTTCACGAAGATAAATCTTCTTCTTTCAAAGCGATAATTTGGGTTCTATCAAAATCAGAATTGTGAGACAAATTTTGTCTTAGTATGTGAACATGAATAGAAGATGGGATTGGAGTAGAGGAGCATAAAAATAAATGGAGAGAGAGAGAAGGAGATATAGGAAGAGAGGAAATGGAAGAAGCTATCAGAAAATTAAGAGAGGAAAGGCAGGAGGCACAGATGGAATTCAGGGAGAGCAGTGGAAATATACAGGAGAAATAATGAGGGAAAAACTGCGGGAGACGATGGAAAGGATATGGAAAGGAGAAGGAGTCCCAAAGCAATGGAAGGAGGCAGTAGTGTGCCCAATATACAAAGGAGGAAACAAAACAGAGCCAAAAAGTTACAGACCAGTAAGCTTATTAAATGTAGGGTATAAAGTGTATGGGGAAATTTTAAGAAAAAGATTAGTAAAAGAATTAGAAGAAAAAGGTTACTACCAGATTGGCAGGCGGGTTTTAGAAAAGGGAGAGGTACGATAGATAACATCTATATACTCAAACATTTAATCAATAAGCAAATTGAAAAGAAAGGAGGTAAAATGTGGGCAATTTTTATAGATGTGAAATCGGCGTTTGATAGGGTAGGAAGAGAAAGTATGTGGAGATATATGAGGAATAGAGGAATAAGTGAAGGATTAGTAGGAGCAATTGAAGAATGTTATTTGGAAACAACATGTAAGACAAAAGTAAAAGGAGAAATGGGGAATGGGTTCAAAACATTAAGGGGACTGAGACAAGGATGTCCAATGAGCCCATGTTTATTTGCGGCGTATATAGGAGACATGGAAGAAGAATTAGAGAAACAGCAAGTGGGGGGGACAGTAGTGGGAAGGAAAAAGTAAAGGTGTTGGCGTACGCAGACGACATAGTGGCAATAGCAAAGAGTGAGGAAGAAATGAAACAGACTATAAATGGAATAACAAAGTACTTAGAGAAGAAAGGATTGGAGGCAAATGTGGGAAAACAAAGATCATGGAGTTTAAGAAAAAAAAGGAAGGGATAGGAAAATAAAATGGTGGTGGGGAAGAGAAGAAATAGAAAAGTTGACTAATACAAATACCTAGGATACGTTATAAGTGCTGACAATAGCAATAGAGACCATATAAAAGAGCTAGAACAGAAAGGAAACAAGATAGTAAGGCAAGTGTGGGGCATAGGAGAAAGAATATTCGGAAAGGATTTAGAGAAAAGAAGATGGCTGTTTGAGAAGATGGTGACAAGTGTTTTGAAATATGGGGCAGAAATATGGGGATGGAAAGAATGGTATGAGCTGAGAGGATCCAAGAAAAGTATTGGAAATGGACATTAGGTTTAGAAAGAGAAACACCAGGATACATAGTAGAGGACGAAGTCAAGTTAGAAAAATAAGGATACAAACCGGGAAAAGGGCGATGAGGTATGAGGAGGGGATAAAAAGTAAGATAGAGAAAGAGATATTAAATGAATGTTGGAAGGAAATAGAAATGCAGAGGGTAAAATTTGGCGAAGAAGAGAGAAAGTTATATTATGAAAGAGGGGGTATGCACGAGAAGAGATAGCAAGAATAAGAAGAGAAGGAAGATCGGTAGAAATGGACATTATAAGATGGGATTTAGATTTGCAGGCGCAGGAAAGAGCTGGAAAAATAAAAGAAGGAAAGTACAACGTAAATTACTGGGAAATAAGATCAGATGAAAACCAAAATATTGAACGGGAAGGATTGATTAAAAGAAAAAGAATTATAGCGAGGTTTAGGGTAGGGAATGAAGAAAGGGAAAACAGATATTGGAGAGAGGACATAGATAGAAAGTGTAGGATGTGGGGAAGCGTGGGAGAACTTATATCACATAAGTAGAGAATGCGAGGAAGTGAGAGTGGAAGAAAGAGAACGAAGGGAGTTGCTGGGAGAAAGAGGGAAGGGATAGAGTGGATGAAAGAAATAATTAAAAGAAGAGAAATAATAGAAAATAGAAAAAGAGTCATAAGCAAGGTATAAAGCAAGTCAATGAAGAAGGGATTGATAAGAGGTGCAGTTGGGGAAGAGAAGAGGAGGAAGAGAGGAAGGACCGATTAAATTTATTTATTATGTGTAGAGTGAAAAATAGTTTAGTTCAATTTGTAAGGAAAATCGAATTTTGTTTATTTATAAAAAAAAAAACAAATAAAATAAAAATTGTGAACATGATTTAACAAACTGTTAAAAACACCGAAAGTTTTTTGGTCGATATTTAGTTAATATTAACATAAAAGTTGACATAGTGGCCTCACAGAGTAAACAAAAATCAACGGTTTTATATATACATATTATCCCTATTACTTTGTAAGGTTTAATACATTATTTGAAAGCCTAATTACCTGACTGTTACCTAATTATCAACTAAAACGAACACTTAACGTGAATGTTCTACAAGTACAAATTTGTATTTAGTCTTACTTACCTCCCTTGCTCTTTTCTCTATTTTACTTGAACTTCACTACCCCGCATTTTGCCTGTATTCAATGTATATTTCTTATGTATGTCCGAATTTTGCACTTTTTTTTGTAAGCTAGTGTTTTCTTCTTTTTAATTTGTATGCTCTTATTTTGTGTTTTTTCCTGTAAGCTTACATTTGTTTTTGTTTTTATTTTTCTTGTTGTTCTTTCTATTTTAAATATATATTAGTCTCGTTACGTTATTATTTCTTATTTTTTCTTACATTTTGCATTATTTCTGTTAATTGTTCCTAGAAAGAATCCTTTATTTGTTCTATTTCATGTTTTCCCGATACATATGCGATTATCACTGTTGTTTTGGTTGAAGTTTCTATTTGTATTTCTACCTTTAGTAATCTTTCTGTAATAGATACATACTTTTTTTCTGCTTTAGCCAGTGGCGCCGTTATAAATCTTTTTAGGATGTTTAGTTTATCATAAATATCAATTGACCATGATTGTCAAATTATGAAAATTGCAATACCTTTAAGATCACAATCATCTAAACACAAATTAAGGTTGGTACTTTGTCGAGTAAATTTGGGTTGGACACCGAATGCCACATGAGAGTATTAATTTTTAACCGAGACCCAAGGTCTAGGTCAAAAATTCTCTCAAATGTCTGATTCGGTAGAGAGTTTTAGGTTGACAGTTTTTCAATTCAAATTACTAAACAAAATATTAGAATTTATACAACACAAATTTACTTGCTAAAAACAAACCAGGAGTGTAGTTCAGCATGAGAATGAATAAGAAAACTAGAGCATGTCAAACTATTTATTTTGAATACAGATTTGTCAATTCGTGTCCATTATCTTTGCCAATGTCGCCTTTGTCAATCGTTTCTGCTATGTCGGTGTTTGTCAGTTTTTTGTTATGCGTATTCTTTTGCTTAATGGATCCTCTTGGTGAGGTGATCTGTCGTTCATCTTTCTTTTGTTGGCCATCTTCAGTCCCTTTTCTTCTCCTTGATTCACATTTGTATCATCATGGTTCTTTTAGCTTGTATATATCATTATTAATTATTAACGTGTTGTATTTCATATGGGCTCTGTGTCCTTCAATTCGGGCCTGTTTTAATGTTGGTATCAATTTTTTTCTTTCTTCTAGTATTTCTTTAGTATAATCTTCATCTATCCATATGTTTCTACCTTTCAGTTCCCTCGACTTATTGAGTATTTCCCATTTTTGTTTATTTGGGTTAGTTTCAGTAATATGGGTCTTTGCTTACCCACTTCGTAGTTTCCAATTCTCTTCACTTCATCAATATCATTCTTATCAATATGTATTTTCAATTTTTGTGTTACCAGTTTTATAGCTTGAATTGTTTGTTCTACATTTTCGTTTTGTTTATCTTCGATTCCTCCGATTACTATATTCTTCCTTCTGGTTTTCCGTTCCAACAATTTTATTTTACGATCTTGTGCTCTAGCTTGTTGCTTCATCTTAGTATTTTCTTGTATTATTTTTTAATCTCCTTTATGACGTATTCCAGTTTATCTTTCATTATTCCAAATATTTTCGCTACATTCTGATCCACATTTTCTATTCTCATTTCACCGCCGTCTATGTTTTCTAATTCCATTTTTAATGTGTTCTTTGTTTCTTTTGTTGTTGTTTCTTTGAGATTTAGGTTTGGGTACACACGAATGTTAATTTTACTCTGTAGGTATGTGTTAACTTAAATTTGTTAATGTATGGTGTGCTGCCTATCCAAACGTTGTTGAAATTCACCTTGAAAGTCCTAGAATTTTATTGATTTGTCCTTATCAGTATTCTATTTGTTACATGCAATATTTTACCTTATTGTTAGTCTTCTTTAACCTCAAAAATGTTACTTATTTTACTCACAAATTTTTTGATCAGGTAATTTCTCTTATTTCTTCCAACTTCCGCAGGGTTCTTCTTACCGACGAGTTTTTTTCGTATGGTTAGAACTACTTGATGTGGTCCAAATTTGGACTTAACTACCAGAGTGGTGA
Organism: Abscondita cerata; assembly: GCA_030710515.1. NCBI lineage: Eukaryota > Metazoa > Arthropoda > Insecta > Coleoptera > Lampyridae > Abscondita > Abscondita cerata. The sequence goes on along the minus strand of JALBCR010000051.1, from coordinate 103,749 downwards.
TTCACACATAAGCATAAGTCGACATAATTTTTTATGTCAAAAAAAGCAGAAAATTTAAATAGTTTTACGAAATTAAAATTTTGTATGTAGTATACAAATTGTATTAAAAATGTTACCAATAACTTTTTTGGGTATTTTGGATAACAATCCCACTTTCAAATTATTTTTGTAAAAAATATAAAAATTAGTAGATAATTTATAACACGTGACTTCTATTTTGTTAGTCTGTTTTTATCTTTATCGACGCACAAATTGATACTCAAGTCAAATTTTGTTTAAAGTTCTTAATTAAAAAAATCTCATGATAAAGAATAATGTTTTTATAAAAATATACAGTAGATCAGTAAAATTACAATTAGGGTAGTCTGTAAAATCAATTTGTTTTGAACCAAAACCACATCATAAAATTAAATTTGTGACGTTAAGACTTAAAACTGAACACTTTTGTCAATTTTATATATTTTTGTAACAAGAAAGTGTTTAGAGAAAAGAAGCTGTAACAATTATTCCCTTACTTGCTATACCTTTACATGTGTCTTAAAGCTGGTAAAGGCATGTTATTCTTTTTTATTTTCAATTTATCTGAATACAATCTAACTTATACAGGGGTCTTTATCTAATTTTTTTGTTTTATCAATTTGTGTCTATCCATCTAGTGGCTCCGTTATAAATCTTTTCTAGTATGTTTAATTTATCATAAATATCAATTGACCATGATTGCCAAATTATGAAAATTGCAATACCACAAATTGGAAATAAAGAATTTTATTCATAATTGCACAAGAGGTTTATATTTTGTCGAGTAATATAAATTGCGGTTCGACAACGAATGCCACATGAAAGTATTAACTTTTCACCAAGACTAAAAGTCTAGGTCAAAATTCTCTGAAATGTGCGAATCGGTATAGCGTTTTTAGGTTGACAGGTTTTCAAATCAAATTGCTAAATAAAAGATTAAAATTTAAACAACACATATTTACATGCTAAAATACAAACTACGGTTGTAATTTGGCAGGACAATGAATAAGAAAACTAGAACATGCCAAACTATTTATTTTAGATACACACAAACATTATCTTTGCCAGTGTCGCCGTTGGCAATCCTTTGTGCTCTGTCTGTGTTTGTCAGTTTTTTGTTATGCGTATTCTTTTGCTAATGGTTTATCTTGGTGAGGTAATATGTCGTTCATCTTTCTTTCTTCCAGTATTTCTTCAGTATAATCTTCATCTATCCATTAGTTCCTTTCACTTCCCTGGACTTGTTGAGTATTGTTTCCAATTCTCTTGACTTCATCAATATCATTCTTATCAATCTGTATTCCCAATTTTTGTGTTACCAGTTTTAAAACTTGTTTTGTTTGTTCTACATCTTTGTTTTGTTTATCTTCGATTCCTCCGATTACTATATTCTTCTTTCTGGTTTCCCGTTTCAACCATTTTATTTTACGATCTTGTGCTCTAGCTTGTTGCTTCATCTTAGTGTTTTCTTGTATTATTCCTTTAATCTCCTTTATTACGTATTCCAGTTTACCATTCATTATTCCAAATTCTTCGGGTACATTTTTTTTCTCATTTCACCGCCTTCTATGTTTTCTAATTCTATTCTTAATGTGTCCTTTGTTTCTTTTGTTGTCGTTTCTCTGAGATTTAGGTTTGGGTATACACGAGTGTTAATCTTTGCTCTGTAGGTATATGACCAATTAAACTTGTTAGTGTATGGTGTGTTGCCTATCCAAACGTTGTCGAAATTTACTTTGAATGTCCTGGAATTCTATTGATTTATCGTTATCAGTTGTATATTTATTTCATGCAATATTTCACCTTATTGTTAGTCTCGTTTAACCTCTAAAATGTTACTTCTTTCAACTATTTTACTCACGAATTCTTTGATCAGGTAATTTTTCTTACTTCTTGCGACTTCCGAAGGGTTCTTCTCACCTATGAGTTTTTTCCTTGTGGTTAAAACTACTTGATGTGGTTCAACTTTGGATTTAACTACCGGAGTTGTATTTCACACATTAGCATAAGTCGACATAATTTTTTATGTCAAAAAAGCAGAAAATTTAAATAGTTTTACGAAACTGAAATTTTTATGTGGTATACAAATTGTATTAAAAATGTTACCAATAACTTTTTGACACCCAAGTCAAATTTCGATTAATGCTCTTAATTAAAAAATCTCATGATAAAGTATAATTTCTTCATAAAAATATACGGGAGATCAGTAAAATAACAATTAGGCTGGCTTGTAAAACAACTTGTTTTGAACCAAAACCATATCATAAAATTAAATTTGTGACGTTAAGACTTAAAACTGAACGCTTCTGTCAATGTTTTTTTTTATCTAGAAAGTCTTTAGAGAAAAGAAGCTATTGGTAGAAGACCTAAAGAGTTAAAGTATTATTATGGTGACTGTAACGATTATTCCCTTACATGTTACACGTTTACATGTGTCTTAAAGCTGTCGAAGACATATTTTTTTATTTTCAATTTTTCTGAAATACAATGGAACGTATACATGGGTCATCTAGTGTGACCTTTTGGTATTACCATTGAGGGCAATTCTGTTAATTTCGAAAAACATCATGCGGTCGAAGAAGGAGTTCACAGTTTTACTTTAGCCATATAAGTTAGATGGTTGCTGACTACAATCTAACAAACTTTGTCTTTGAAGAAACCCGTTCACATGTTTTGGATAATTTTTCCGTTTACTAAATATAACTACGTCTAGTTATTTTTAGTTTTTTATGTGCCTTTCTTAAGATTCTATACATCGATCTAGCTTCGTCTCTGACATACGTTCATAAAAATATTTTATTTCTTTTCTTTTTCTTAATCATTCTTGATCGGGTTAGATTTTCTGATGCGTTGTTGTTACCAGTGTATTTAGTTTTATTGGGTCATTGTGCACCATTTTCGGGTTTCCCTTTAATGTTTTATGACATAATTCGGCGATGCAGTTTTGGTCATAACTCTATCATTTTTCTGTATATCCACACAAAGTCGTCTATCTAAGATTTATATTCACCTTCTGATGTCTTAATAACATAACGAATTTTTATATTCATTGGATCGCTTCCATTTTTGAATGTTTATTTTTATCGTCTCGTGTATATCTTCCTACCTCTTCCTGAACTTGATGACCAAGCATTACTCAAGCAGATTTTAACTGTTGAGACGTTTACCACTGATGTGGCATTTTGGTTTGTTACAGCTACATTATGGAATCGAATGAAATTGAAGGCGGTTTAAGTGTTCTTATAAGAAAATTGCTATCAAAAGTATCCGATCAAAGTGTATAAAAATCAATGTTTATGATACTGAATTTAAATTATTTTAGTTAAAACCGTAAACTTGAGAGTTTCGGCCGTGACAACGAAATTTACATGGACTTAAACAGTACAGAAGGTTCTTAAATAAATGCAACAAATGCATTAATAATGAAAGTAAATCAGCACGCGAGAGTTATAAGAAGTGGATCCCAAAAATAGATCAAGATAAATAAGCATATTGATCGTCGGTACTAACATGGCTAACGTGAAAAGTGTGCCTAAAATAATTGCTACAACCCTAACTGACTTTCTGAACCGGATTTCTTGGAAGATGTTTATGAGGATATTACTTCAAGGAATTCAAACTTGCTCATTATGGAAGATGATACTCTATGGAGAATATTCCAACTTGCACTCAGCATTGAAGATGACACTCTATGAAAAATATTTCAAAGTAGCTATGGACCCTACAAAATGGTAAAAGCGTGCTTGTATACAACGTTTTTTATCAAAGAAGGAATGTAACAATATGAGCTATAAACGACGCTACTGTAACAAAACTTAACTTCATAAGCCCTGTATTACCAAACAGATTTAAATACTCACTTTCATATATCATTGTAACCATGTCAAGAAGTAATCTTTCTCCAATAGCTATCCAACCAAAAAACTATGACAATAGGTGTTAGGGCTGTGTGATGTTCTTCCGCAAACTGAAAATGTTCTTGCTTTCCGCGATATCCTGGTACCCTTGTACAGTCATTATTTGTCCACAAACATAACCTAAATTTGTCACTAAAAACAATTAAATTCTAATAATGAAAAAATAAAGTCAGCCATGTCACTTTTTACACCATGCCAGACAGAGCTTTCTGTAGAGTTGGAGAAAGACATCGATTTGTACGGTATACATGTAGCCCTAGAAATTAAATTTTTCTATAAATTGTTGCTGTTGACACATGACGGCCAAGAGCCCTCGACTTCCAGCGAGCAAGATTCTCTGATGTTTTAGACATGTGGGTCAAATTCGTGCAATTGTTGCATGGTGACGATTGACTTTTGTTTCGATTTCACGAAGAAAATCTTCTTCTTTCAAAGCGATAATTCGGCTTCTATCAAAATCAGAATTGTGAGACAAATTTTGTCTTAGTATGTCAACATGATTTAACAAACTGTTAAAAAACACCGAAAGCTTTTTGGTCGATATTTAGTTAATATTGAGATAAAAGTTATTAACATAGTGACCTACAGAGTAAACAAAAATCAACGGATTTATATATACATATTATTTCTATTACCATTGTAAGGTTTAATACATAATTTGAAAGCCTAATTACCTGACTGTTACCTAATTATTTACTAAAAAGAACACTTAACGTGAATGTTCTACAAATACATATTTGTACTTAGTCTTACTCACCTCCCTTGCTTTTCTCTATTTTACTTGAACTTCACTACTCCGTATTTTACCTGTATTCAATGCATATTTTTATGTATGTCCGAATTTTGCCCTTTTTTTTGTAAACTAGTGTTTTCTTCTTTTAATTTGTATTCTCTTATTTTTGTTTTTTCCTGTAAGTTTACATTTGTTTTTGTTTTATTTTTCTTGTTGTTTCTGAAATGCGCGAATCGGTGAAGCGTTTTAGGTTGACTGTTTTAAAATCAAATTGCTAAAGAAAAGATTTGAATTTAAACAACACAAATTTACTCGCTCAAATACAAACTACGGATGTAATTCCGCAGGACAATGAATAAGAAAACTAAAACATGTCAAACTATTTATTTTAATACACATAAACATTATCTATGCCAGTGTCGCCGTTGTCAATCTCTTTTGCTATGTCTGTGTTTGTCAATTTTTGTTAGCGTGTCTTTTGCTTAATGGTTTCTCTTGGTGAGGTGATATGTCGTTCATCTTTCTTTTGTTGAGCATCTTCTGTCCGTTTTCTCTTCCTTCATTCACATTTTGATCATCTTGGTCCGTTAGCTTGTATATATCAATATTAATTATTTACGTGTTGTATTTCATGTGGACTCTGTATCCACAATTTGGGCCTGTTTTATTGTTGGCATCAATTTTTTCTTTCTTTCAGCATTTCTTTAGTATAATCTTCATATATCCATATGTTTGTTCCTTTCACTTCCTTGGACTAATTGAGTATTTCCCATTTTTATTTGTTTGGGTAAGTTTCACTAATATGGGTTTTGCTTATCGACTTCGTAGTTTCTAATTCTCTTCCCTTCAACAATATCATTGTTGTCAATTTGTATTCCCAATTTTTGTGTTACCAGTTTTAAAGCTTGTTTTGTTTGTTTTACATTTTCGTTTTGTTTATCTTCGATTCCTCCTTACTTCTGTATAGTGTGTTACCTATCCAAACGGTGATGAAATGCACCTTCAAGATCTTGGAATTTTATTGATTTGTCCTTATCAGTATTATATTTACTGCATGCAATATTTCACCTTATTGTTAATTTTGTTTAATCTCTAAAATGTCACTTTTTCAACTATTTTACTTACGATTTCTTTGATAAGGTAATTTCACTTATTTCCTTCGACTTCCACAGGGTTCCTCTTACCGATGACTTGTTTTCTTATGATTAAAACTACTCGATGTAATCCAAATTTCGACTTAAGAACCGGAATTGTAATTCACACATAAGAATATGTCGATATAATTTTTATGTCAAAAAAATATAAAAAATTTAAATAAGTTTATGCAACTGAAATTTTTTAAATGGTTTATAAATTGTAATAAAAGCTTACCAATAACTGTTTTGGTATTTTGAAAACCAATCCCACTTCCGAATTTTTTTGGAAAAACTGAATTAAGCAGATAATTCATAACACGTGATTACTATCTTGTTGGTCTACTTTTATCATCATCTAAACACAAATTAAGGTTGGTATTTTGTCGAGTAAATTTAGGTTGGACACCGAATGCCACATGAGAGTATTAATTTTTAACCGAGACCCAAGGTCTAGTTCAAAAATTCTCTAGAATGTCTGATTCGGTAGAGCGTTTTAGGTTGACAGTTTTTTCAATCAAATTACTAAACAAAATATTAGAATTTATACAACACAAATTTACTTGCTAAAAACAAACCAGGAGTGTAATTCGGCATGAGAATGAATAAGAAAACTAGAGCATGTCAAACTATATATTTTGAATACAAATTTGTCAATTCGTGTCCATTATCTTTGCCAATGTCGCCGTTGTCAATCGTTTCTGCTATGTCGGTGTTTGTCAGTTTTTGTTATGCGTATTCTTTTGCTTAATGGATCCTCTTGGTGAGGTGATCTGTCGTTCATCTTTCTTTTTGTTGGCCATCTTCAGTCCTTTTCTTCTCCTTGATTCACATTTGTATCATCATGGTCTTTTAGCTTGTATATATCATTATTAATTATTAACGTGTTGTATTTCATGTGGGCTCTGTGTCCTTCAATGCGGGCCTGTTTTAATGTTGGTATCAATTTTTTCTTTCTTCCAGTATTTCTTTAGTATAATCTTCATCTATCCATATGTTTCTACCTTTCAGTTCCCTCGACTTGTTGAGTATTTCCCATTTTTGTTTATTTGGGTTAGTTTCAGTAATATGGGTCTTTGCTTACCCACTTCGTAGTTTCCAATTCTCGTCACTTCATCAATATCATTCTTATCAATATGTATTTTCAATTTTTGTGTTACCAGTTTTATAGCTTGAATTGTTTGTTCTACATTTTCGTTTTGTTTATCTTCGATTCCTCCGATTACTATATTCTTCCTTCTGGTTTTCCGTTCCAACAATTTTATTTTACGATCTTGTGCTCTAGCTTGTTGCTTCATCTTAGTATTTTCTTGTATTATTTTTTAATCTCCTTTATGACGTATTCCAGTTTATCTTTCATTATTCCAAATATTTTCGCTACATTCTGATCCACATTTTCTATTCTCATTTCACCGCCTTCTATGTTTTCTAATTCCATTTTTAATGTGTTCTTTGTTTCTTTTGTTGTTGTTTCTTTGAGATTTAGGTTTGGGTACACACGAATGTTAATTTTTACTCTGTAGGTATGTGTTAACTTAAATTTGTTAGTGTATGGTGTGTTGCCTATCCAAACGTTGTTGAAATTCACCTTGAAAGTCCTAGAATTTTATTGATTTGTCCTTATCAGTATTATATTTACTGCATGCAATATTTTACCTTATTGTTAGTCTTCTTTAACCTCAAAATGTTACTTATTTTACTCACAAATTTTTTGATCAGGTAATTTCTCTTATTTCTTCCAACTTCCGCAGGGTTCTTCTTACCGACGAGTTTTTTCGTATGGTTAGAACTACTTGATGTGGTCCAAATTTGGACTTAACTACCAGAGTGGTGATTCACACATAAGCATAAGTCGACATAATTTTTATGTCAAAAAAAAGCAGAAAATTTAAATAGTTTTACGAAATTAAAATTTTGTATGTAGTATACAAATTGTATTAAAAATGTTACCAATAACTTTTTGGGTATTTTGGATAACAATCCCACTTTCAAATTATTTTTGTAATAAAATATAAAAATTAGTAGATAATTTATAACACGTGACTTCTATCTTGTTAGTCTATTTTTATCTTTATCGACGCACAAATTGATACCCAAGTCAAATTTTGTTTAAAATTCTTAATTAAAAATACCATGATAAAGAATAATGTTTTTATAAAAATATAAAGTAGATCAGTAAAATTACAATTACGGTAGTCTGTAAAATCAATTTGTTTTGAACCAAAACCACATCATAAAATAAAATTTGTGACGTTAAGACTTAAAAGTGAACACTTTTGCCAATTTTATATATTTTTTGTAACAAGAAAGTGTTTAGAGAAAAGAAGCTGTAACAATTATTCCCTTACTTGCTACACCTTTACATGTGTCTTAAAGCTGGTAAAGGTATGTTATTCTTTTATTTCAATTTATCTGGAATACAATGTAACTTATACAGGATCTTTATCTAATTTTTTTGTTTTATCAATTTGTGTCTATCCATCTAGTGGCTCCGTTATAAATCTTTTCTAGTATGTTTATTTTATCATAAATATCAGTTGACCATGATTGCCAAATTATGAAAATTGCAATACCACAAATTAGAAATAAAGAATTTTTATTCATAATTGCACAAGAGGTTTGTATTTTGTTGAGTAATATAAATTTCAATTCGACAACGAATGCCACATGAAAGTATTAACTTTTCACCAAGACTAAAAGTCTAGGTCAAAAATTCTCTGAAATGTGCGAATAGGTACAGAGTTTTTAGGTTGACAGATTTTCAAATCAAATTGCTAAAGAAAAGATTAGAATTTAAACAACACATATTTACATGCTAAAATACAAACTACGGTTGTAATTTGGCAGGACAATGAATAAGAAAACTAGAACATGCCAAACTATTTATTTTAGATACACACAAACATTATCTTTGCCAGTGTCGCCGTTGGCAATCCTTTGTGCTATGTCTGTGTTTGTCAGTTTTTTGTTATGCGTATTCTTTTGCTAATGGTTTCTCTTGGTGAGGTAATATGTCGTTCATCTTTCTTTTGTTGAGCATCTTCTGTCCGTTTCCTCTTCCTTCATTCACATTTTGATCATCTTGGTCCGTTAGCTTGTACATATCATTATTAATTATTAACGTGTTGTATTTCATGTAGGCTCTGTGTCCTTCAATTCGGGCCTGTTTTAATGTTGGTATCAATTTTTTCTTTCTTCCAGTATTTCTTTAGTATAATCTTCATCTATCCATTAGTTCCTTTCACTTCCCTGGACTTGTTGAGTATTGTTTCCAATTCTCTTCACTTCATCAATATCATTATTATCAATCTGTATTCCGAATTTTTGTGTTACTAGTTTTAAAACTTGTTTTGTTTGTTCTACATCTTCGTTTTGTTTATCTTCGATTCCTCCGATTACTATATTCTTCTTTCTGGTTTCCCGTTTCAACCATTTTATTTTACGATCTTGTGCTCTAGCTTGTTGCTTCACCTTAGTGTTTTCTTGTATTATTCCTTTAATCTCCTTTATTACGTATTCCAGTTTACCATTCATTATTCCAAATTCTTCGGGTACATTTTTTTTCTCATTTCACCGCCTTCTATGTTTTCTAATTCTATTCTTAATGTGTCCTTTGTTTCTTTTGTTGTCGTTTCTCTGAGATTTAGGTTTGGGTATACACGAGTGTTAATCTTTGCTCTGTAGGTATATGACCAATTAAACTTGTTAGTGTATGGTGTGTTGCCTATCCAAACGTTGTCGAAATTTACTTTGAACGTCCTGGAATTTTATTGATTTATCGTTATCAGTTGTATATTTATTTCATGCAATATTTCACCTTATTGTTAGTCTCGGTTAACCTCTAAAATGTTACCTCTTTCAACTATTTTACTCACGAATTCTTTGATCAGGTAATTTTTCTTACTTCTTGCGACTTCCGAAGGGTTCTTCTCACCTATGAGTTTTTTCCTTGTGGTTAAAACTACTTGATGTGGTTCAACATTGATTTAACTACCGGAGTTGTAATTCACACATTATAATAAGTCGACATAATTTTTATGTCAAAAAAGGCAGAAAATTTAAATAGTTTTACGAAACTGAAATTTTTATGTGGTATACAAATTGTATTAAAAATGTTACCAATAACTTTTTGACACCCAAGTCAAATTATGATTAATGCTCTTAATTAAAAAATCCCATGATGAAGTGTAATTTCTTCATAAAAGTATACGGGAGATCAGTAAAATAACAATTAGGCTGGCTTGTAAAAACAACTTGTTTTGAACCAAAACCACATCATAAAATTAAATTTGTGACGTTAAGACTTAAAACTGAACGCTTCTGTCAATGTTTTTTTTTTATCAAGAAAGTCTTTAGAGAAAAGAAGCTATTGGTAAAAGACCTAAAAGTTAAAGTATTATTATGGTGACTGTAACGATTATTCCCTTACATGTTACACGTTTACATGTGTCTTAAAGCTGTCGAATACATATTTTTTTATTTTCAATTTTTCTGAAATACAATGAAACGTATACATGGGTCATCTAGTGTGACCTTTGGTATTACCGGTGAGGGCAATTCTATCAATTTCGAAAATCATCGTGCGGTGGAAGAAAGAGTTCACAGTTTTACTTTAGCCATATAAGTTAGACGGTTGCTGACTACAATCTAACAAACCTTGTCTTTGAAGAAACCCGTTCACATGTTTTGGACAATTTTTCCGTTCACTGAATATAACTACGCTTAGTTATTTTCAGTTTTTATGTGCCTTTCTTAAGATTCTGTACATCGATCTAGCTTCGTCTCTGACATACGTTCATAAAATATTTTATTTCTTTTTCTTTCTTAATCATTCTTGATCGGGTTAGATTTTCAGATGCGTTGTTGTTACCAGTGTATTTAGTTTTATTGGGTCACAGTGCACCATTTTCGGGTTTTCCTTTAATGTTTTATGACATAATTCGGCGATGCAGTTTTGGTCATAACTCTTATCATTTTTCTGTATAACCACACAAAGTCGTCTATCTAAGATTTATATTCACCTTCTGATGTCTTAATAACATAACGAATTTTTATATTCATTGGATCGCTTCCATTTTTGAATGATCATTTTTATCGTCTCGTGTATATCTTCCTACCTCTTCCTGAACTTGATGACCAAGCATTACTCAAGCAGATTTTTACTGTTGAGACGTTTACCACTGTTGTGGCATTTTGGTTTGTTACAGCGTACGTTTTGGTCTATTTACGTTAGTCCCAAGCCTGATGCTGAAACAAATTAAGTGCTTCGTCTACATTATGGAATCGAATGAAATGGCAGGCGGTTTAAGTGTTCTTATAAGAAAATAGAGATCAAAAGTATCCGATCAAAGTGTATAAAAATCGATGTTTATGATACTGAATTTAAATTATTTTAGTTAAAACCGTAAACTTGAGAGTTTCGGCCGTGACAACGAAATTTACATGGACTTAAACAGTACAGAAGGTTCTTAAATAAATGCAACAAATGCATTAATAATGAAAGTAAATCAGCACGCGAGAGTTATAAGAAGTGGATTCCAAAAATAGATCAAGATAAATAAGCATATTGATTGTCGGTACTAACATGGCTAACGTGAAAAGTGTGCCTAAAATAATTGCTACAGCCTAACTGACTTTGTGAAGCCGGATTTCTTAGAAGATGTTTATGAGGATATTACTTCAAGGAATTCAAACTTGTTCATTATTGAAGATGATACTCTATGAAAAATATTTCAAAGTAGCTATGAACCCTACATAATGGTAAAAGCGTGCTTGTATACAACGTTTTTTATCAAAGAAGAAATGTAAGAATATGAGCTATAAACGACGCTACTGTAACAAAACTTAACTTCATAAGCCCTGTATTACCAAACAGATTTAACTACTCACTTTCATATATGATTGTAACCATGTCAAGAAGTAATCTTTCTCCAATAGCTATCCAACCAAAAAACTATGACAATAAGTGTTAGGGCTGTATGATGTTCTTCCGCAAACTGAAAATGTTCTCGCTTTCCGCCATATCCTGGTACCCTTGTACAGTAATTATTTGTCCACAAACATAACCTAAATTTGTCACTAAAAACAATTAAATTCTAATAATGAAAAAATAAAGTCAAATTCATGCAATTGTTGCGTGGTGACGATTGACTTTTGTTTCGATTTCACGAAAAAAATCTTCTTTTTCAAAGCTATAATTTGACTTCTATCAAAATCAGAATTGTGGGACAAATTTTGACGTTGTCTTACTATGCGAACATGATTTAACAAACTGTTAAAAACACCGAAAGTTTTTTGTCGATATTTAGTTAATATTAAGATAAAAGTTATTGACATAGTGACCTACAGAGTAAACAAAAATCAACGGCTTTATATATACATATTATCCCTATTACCTTTGTAAGATTTAATACATTATTTGAAAGCCTAATTACCTGACTGTTACCTAATTATCAACTAAAACGAACACTTAACGTGAATGTTCTACAAGAACAAATTTGTATTTAGTCTTACTTACCTCCCTTGCTCTTTATCTATTTTACTTGAACTTCACTACCCCACATTTTGCCTGTATTCAATGTATATTTCTTATATATGTCTGAACTTTGTCCTTTTTGTAAGCTAGTGTTTTCTTCTTTTAATTTGTATGCTCTTATTTTTGTTTTTTCCTGTAAGTTTACATTTGTTTTTGTTTTATTTTTCTTGTTGTTTCTTTCTATTTTAAAAATATATTAGTCTTGTTACGTTATTATTTCTTATTTTTCTTACATTTTGCATTTTTTCTGTTAATTGTTCCTAGAAGGGATCCTTTATTTGTGCTATTTCATCTTTTCCCCGATACATATACGATTATCACTGTTGTTTTGGTTAAACTTTCTATTTGTATTTCTACCTTTGGTAATCTTTCTGCAATAAATACATACTTCTTTTTTTGCTTTATGAAATTCTTCGTCTACTTCATGTTCTGTTTTATGTAATACCTCTTACATTGGAAATCCGTATCTTCCATTCGTCTTTATCTAATTTTTGTTTGTTTTATCAATTTGTGTCCATCAATCTAGTGTCGCCGTTATTAATCTATTCTAGTATGTTTGATTTATTGACCATGATGGCCAAATTGTGAAAATTGCAATACCTTTAAGATCACAATTGATTCAGTGAAATACCACAAATTTGAAATAAAGAATTTTTATTCATAATTACACAAGAGGTTTGTATTTTGTCGAGTAATATAAATTTCGGTTTGACACCGAATGCCACATGAGAGCATTAATTTTCACCATGACTAAAGATCTAGGTCAAAAATTCTCTGAAATGTGTGAATCGGTGCAGCGTTTTTAGGTTGACTGTTTTTCAAATCAAATTGCTAAAGAAAAGATTAGAATTTAAACAACACAAAATTAATCGTTAAAATACAAACTAACAATGTAATTCGGCAGGACAATGAATAAGAAAACTAAAACATGCCAAACTATTTATTTTAATACACATAAACATTATCTATGCCAGTCTCGCCGTTGTCAATCTCTTCTGCTATGTCTGTGTTTGTCAATTTAATGTTATGTGTGTCTTTTGCTTATTGGTTTCTCTTCGTGAGGTGATATGTCGTTCATCTTTCTTTTGTTGAGTTTCTTCTGTCCGTTTTCTCTTCCTTCATTCACATTTTGATCATCTTGGTCCGTTAGCTTGTATATATCAATATTAATTATTAACGTGTTGTATTTCATGTGGACTCTGTATCCTTCAATTCGGGCCTGTTTTATTGTTGGCACCAATTTTTTCTTTCTTTTCAGTATTTCTTTAGTACAATCTTCATCTATCCATATGTTTGTTCCATTCACTTCCCTGGACTTTATTTTATTTATTTGGGTAAGTTTCACTAATATGGGTTTTGCTTATCGACTTCGTAGTTTCCAATTCTCTTCCTTTCAACAATATCATTCTTATCAATCTGTATTCCCAATTTTTGTGTTACCAGTTTTAAATCTTGTTTTGTTTGTTCTACATTTTCGTATTGTTTATCTTCGATTCCTCCGATTACTATATTCATAATTCTGGTTTCCGTTCCAACCATTTTATTTTACAATTTTGTGCGGAGTTGTAATTCACACATAAGCATAAGTCGACATAACTTTTATGTCAAAAAAAAAGATAAAAAATTTAAATAATTTTATGCAACGGAAATTTTTAAATGGTCTATAAATTGTAATAAAAATCTTACCAATAACGGTTTTGGTATTTTAAAAATCAATCCCACTTTCGAATTTTTTGGAAAAACTTAATTACGTAGATAATTCATAACCCGTGATTACTATCTTGTTGGTCTACTTTAATCATCATCTATACACAAAATAAGGTTGGTATTTTGTCGAGTAAATTTGGGTTGGACACCGAATGCTACATGAGAGTATTAATTTTTAACCGAGACCCAAGGTCTAGATCAAAACTTCTCTCGAATATCCGATTCGGTGGAGCGTTTTTAGGTTGACAGTTTTTCGAATCAAATTCCTAAACAAAATATTAGAATTTAAACAACACAAATTTACTTGCTAAAAACAAACCAGGAGTGTAATTCAGCAAAGACAATGAATAAGAAAACTAGAGCATGTTAAACTATTTATTTTGAATACAGATTTGTCAATTCGTGTCCATTATCTTTGCCAGTGTCGCCGTTGTCAATCGTTTCTGCTATGTCGGTGTTTGTCAGTTTTTTGTTATGCGTATTCTTTTGCTTAATGGATCCTCTTGGTGAGGTGATCTGTCGTTCATCTTTCTTTTGTTGGCCATCTTCAGTCCCTTTTCTTCTCCTTGATTCACATTTGTATCATCATGGTCTTTTAGCTTGTATATATCATTATTAATTATTAACGTGTTGTATTTCATGTGGGCTCTGTGTCCTTCAATTCGGGCCTGTTTTAATGTTGGTATCAATTTTTTCTTTCTTCCAGTATTTCTTTAGTATAATCTTCATCTATCCATATGTTTGTACCTTCAGTTCCTTCGACTTGTTGAGTAATTCCCATTTTTTATTTATTTGGGTTAGTTTCACTAATATGGGTCTTTGCTTACCGACTTCGTAATTTCCAATTCTCTTCACTTCATCAATATCATTCTTATCAATTTGTATTTTCAATTTTTGTGTTACCAGTTTTATAGCTTGTTTTTGTTTGTTCCACATTTTCGTTTTGTTTATCTTCGATTCCTTCGATTACTATATTCTTCTTTCTGGTTTCCCGTTCCAACAATTTTATTTTACGATCTTGTGCTCTAGCTTGTTGCTTCATCTTAGTATTTTCTTGTATTATTTCTTTAATCTCGTTCATGACGTATTCCAGTTTATCTTTCACTATTCCAAATATTTTGCTACATTCTGATCCACATTTTCTATTCTCATTTCACCGCCTTCTATGTTTTCTAATTCCATTTTTAATGTGTTCGCTGTTTCTTTTGTTGTTGTTTTATTGAGATTTAGGTTTGGGTACACACGAATGTTAATTTTTTCTCTGTAGGTATATGTTAACTTAAATTTGTTAGTGTATGGTGTGTTGCCTATCCAAACGTTGTTGAAATTCACCTTGAAAGTCCTAGAATTTTATTGATTTGTCCTTATCATTATTATATTTACTGCATGCAATATTTTACCTTATTGTTAGTCTTCTTTAACCTCAAAAATGTTACTTATTTTACTCACAAATTTTGTGATCAGGTAATTTCTCTTATTTCTTCCAACTTCCTCAGGGTTCTTCTTACCGACGAGTTTTTTCGTATGGTTAGAACTACTTGATGTGGTCCAAATTTGGACTTAACTACCAGAGTGGTGATTCACACTTAAGCATAAGTCGCCATAATTTTTATGTCAAAAAAAAGCAGAAAATTTAAATAGTTTTACGAAATTAAAATTTTGTATGTAGTTTACAAAATTGTATTAAAAATGTTACAAATAACTTTTTTGGGTATTTTGGATAACAATCCCACTTTCAAATTTTTTGCAAAAAATATTAAAATTAGTAGATAATTTATAACACGTAACTTCTATCTTGTTAGTCCATTTTCATCTTTATCGGCGCACAAATTGATACTCAAGTCAAATTTTGGTTAAAGTTCTTAACCTAAAAAAATCCCATGATAAAGTATAATGTTTTCATAAAAATATACGGGAGATCAGTAAAATGACAATTAGGGTGGCCTGTAAAATCAATTTGTTTTAACCAAAACCACATCATAAAATTAAATTTATGACGTTAAGACTTAAAACTGAACACTTTGTCAATTTTTTATTTTTTTTGAAAGTCTTTAAAGAAAAGAAGCTGTAATAATTATTCCCTTACTTGCTACAACTTTACATGTGTCTTAAAGCTGGTAAAGGCATGTTATTCTTTTTTATTTCCAATTTATCTGGAATACAATGGAACGTATACAGGGGTTTTTATCTATTTTTTTTTGTTTTATCAATTTGTGTGTATCAATCCAGTGTCGCCGTTATAAATCTTTTCTAGTATGTTTAATTTATCATAAATATCAATTGACCATGATTGCCATTATTGATTGCAATACCTTTAAGATCACAATTGATTCAGTGAAATACCACAAATTAGAAATAAAGAATTTTTATTCATAATTGCACAAGAGGTTTGTATTTTGTCGAGTAATATAAATTTCGGTTGGACACCGAATGCCACATGTAAGTATTAATTTTTCATCGGGACCAAAGGTCTAGGTAAAAATTTTCTCAAATGTGCGAATCGCTGGAGCGTTTTTTGTTTGACAGTTTTTCAATTCAAATTACTAAACAAAATATTAGAGTTTAAGCAACACAAATTTACTCGCTAAAAACAAACTACGAGTGTAATTCGGCAGGACGATGAATAAGAAAACTAGAATTTGTCAAACTATTTATTTTGGATACACATTTGTCAATTTGTGTCCATTATCTTTGCCGTGTCGCCGTTGGCAATCTTTTTCTGCTATGTTTGTGTTTGTCAGTTTTTGTTATGATTATTGTTTTGCTTAATGGTTCCTCTTGGTGAGGTGATATGTCGTTCATCTTTCTTTTGTTGGCCATCTTCTGTCTCTTTTCTCCTTCTTGATTCACATTTTTATCATCATGGTCCTTTAACTTGAATATATCATTATTAATTATTACATTGTTGTATTTCATGTGAGCTCTGTGTTCTTCAATTTGGGTCTGTTTTAATGTTGGTATCAATTTTCTTCTTTCTTCCAATATTTCTTTAGAATAATCTTCATCTATCTATATGTTTCTCCTTTTAAATTCATCTATAAATTGTTGCTGTTGACACATGACGGCCAAGAACCCTTGTCTTCCAGCGGGCAAGATCCTCTGATACCCTGTTCTAAACTTGTGGGCCAAATACGTGCAATTGTGGCGTGGTGAAGATTGAATTTTCTTTCCGCAGGGTTCTTCTTACTGATTAGTTTTTTTCTTGTAGATAAAACTACTTGATGTGATCTAAATTTAGACTTAACTACCGGACTTGTAATTCACACATCAGCATAAGTCGACATAATTTTTTGTCAAAAAAAAGGTAAAAATTTAAATAACTTTATGCAACTGAAATTTTTCAAATGGTCTATAAATTATATTAAAATCTTAGCCATAAATTTTTTTGGTTTTCGAAAACAATCCCACTTTCGAATTTTTTTGGAAAATTTCAATTAGCAGATAATTCATAACACGTGACTACTATCTTGTTGGTCTACTTTTATCTTCATCTAAACACAAAATAAGGTTGGTATTTTGTCGAGTAAATTTGGGTTGGACACCGAATGCTACATGAGAGTATTAATTTTTAACCGAGACCCAAGGTCTAGGTCAAAAAACTCTCTCGAATGTCCGATTCCGTAGAGCGTTTTAGGTTGACCGTTTTTCAAATCAAATTGTTAAAGAAAATATTAGAATTTAAACAACACAAATTTACTCGCTAAAAGACAAACCACCAGTGTAATTTGGCAGGACAATAAATAAGAAAACTAGAACATGTCGAACTATTTATTTTAAATACACATAAATATTAAGTTTTTTTAGTTTTATCTTTGCCAGTGTCGCCGTTGTCAGTCTTTTTGTGCTATGTCTGTGTTTGTCAGTTTTTTGTTATGCGTGTTCTTTTGCTTAATGGTTCGTCTTGTTGAGGTGATCTGTCGTTCATCTTTCTTTTGTTGGCCCTTATCGGTCCCCTTTCTCCTCCTTTATTCACATTTTTATCATCATGGTTCTTTAGCTTATATATATCATTATTAATCATTATCTTCTTGTATTTCATGTGGGCTTCAATTCGGGCCGGTTTTATTGTTGGTATCAATTCTGTTCTTTCTTCCAGTGTTTCTTTCGTGAAATCTTCATCTATCCATATGTTTGCTCCTTTCAGTTCCCTGGTCTTGTTAAGTTTTTCCATCTTTTATTTTCATTTTCTTCATCTTTGATTCCTCTGATTACTTTATTCTTTCTTCTGATTTCCTGTTCACACCATTCTACTTTACGATCTTGTGCTCTAAGTTGTTTCTTTATGTTAGTGTTATCTTGCCTTATGTTTTCATTCACCTTTATAAGGTATTTCAGTTTATCATTGATAATTCCTAATTTTTCGGTTACATTTTGAAACATATTTTCTATTCTCATCATTTGACCGCTTTGTATGTTTTCTAATTCCATTTTTAATGTGTCTCTTTGTCTCTGTTCTTGTTGGTAGTTACGAGTGTTAATTTTTGCGTATCAGGTATGTGACCATTTAAACTTTCTTCTGTATTGTGTGTTGCCTATCCAAACGGTGTCGAAATGCACCTTTAAGATCTTGAATTTTATCGATTTGTTCTTATCAGTATTATATTTACTGCATGCAATATTTCACCTTACTGTTAATTTTGTTTAACCTCTAAAATGTTACTATTTTACTCACGATTTCTTTGATAAGGTAATTTCACTTATTTCTTCCGACTTCTGCAGAGTTTCTTTTACCGATGAGTTCTTTTCTTATGATTAAAACTACTCGATGTAATCAAATTTAGACTTAAGAACCGGAGTTGTAATTCACACATGCATAAGTTGACATAATTTTTTATGTCAAAAAAAGGTAAAAATTTAAATAATTTTATCCAACTGAAATTTTTCAAATGGTCCATAAATTGTATTATAAATCTTACTAATAACTTTTTTTGGTATTTTGGAGAATAATATTTTCATATTTTTTTTAATTTCATCTTCATCTAAACACAAATTGAAGTTGGTATGTTGTCGAGTAAATCTAGGTTGGACACCGAATGCCACATAAGAGTAGGTCTAGGTCAAAATTCTTTCGAATGTCCGATTCGGTGGAATGTTTTAGGTTGACAGTTTTCAATTCAAATTACTAAACAAAATATTAGAATTTAAACAACACTAATTTACTCGCTAAAAACAAACCAGGAGTGTAATTCGGCAGGACAATGAATAAGAAAACTAGAGCATGTCAAACTATTTATTTTGAATACAGATTTGTCAATTCGTGTCAATTATCTTTGCCAGTGTTGCCGTTGCCAATCGTTTCTGTTATGTCTGTGTTTGTCAGTTTCTTGTTATGCGTATTCTTTTGCTTAATGGTTCCTCTTGGTTGGTGAGATGATCTGTCGTTCACCTTTCTTTTTGTTGGCCATCTTTTTGCCCTTTTCTCCTCCTTGATTCACATTTGTATCATCATGGTTCTTTAGCTTGTATATATCATTATTAATTATTAACGTGTTGTATTTCACGTGGGCTCTGTGTCCTTCAATTCGGGCCTGTTTTAATGTCGGCATCAATTTTTTCTTTCTTCCAGTATTTCTTTAGTATAATCTTCATCTATCCATATGTTTGTTCCTTTCACTACTTTGGACTTGTTGAGTAATTCCCATTTCTTGTTTATTTGGGTAAGATCACTAATATGGGTCTTTGCTTACCGACTTCGTAATTTCCAATTCTCTTCACTTCATCAATATCATTCTTATCAATCTGTATTTTCAATTTTTGTGTTACCAGTTTTATAGTTTGTTTTATTTGTTCCACATTTTCGTTTTGTTTATCTTCGATTCCTTCCATTACTATATTCTTCCTTCTGGTTTCCCGTTCCAACAATTTTATTTTACGATCATGTGCTCTAGCTTGTTGCTTCATCTTAGTGTTTTCTTGTATTATTTCTTTAATCCCCCTTATTACGTATTCCAGTTTATCTTTCATTATTCCAAATACTTTCGCTACATTCTGATCCACATTTTCTATTCTCATTTCACCGCCTTCTATGTTTCCTAATTCCATTTTTAATGAGTTCGTTGTTTCTTTTGTTGTTGTTTCTTTGAGATTTAGGTTTGTGTACACACGACTGTTAATTTTTTCTCTGCAGGTATATGTTAACTAAAATTTTTTAGTGTATGGTGTGTTGCCTATCCAAACGTTGTTGAAATTCACCTTGATGGTCCTGGAATTTTATTGATTTGTCCTTATCAGTATTCTATTTGTTACATGCAATATTTCACCTTATTGTTAGTTTCGTTTAACCTCAAAAATGTTACTTCTTTCAACTATTTTACTCACAAATTTTTTGATCAGGTAATTTCTCTTATTTCTTCCAACTTCCGCAGGGTTCGTCTTACCGATGCGTTTTTTGTATGGTTAGATCTACTTGATGTGGTCCAAATTTGGACTTAACTACCGGAGTTATAATTTACAAATAAGCATAAGTTGACATAATTTTTATGTCAAAAAAGGTAAAAATTTAAATAATTTTATGCAACTGAAATTTTGCATATGATCTATAAACGGTATTAAAAATCTTACCAATAACACCACGAGTGTAATTCGGCAGGACAATGAATAAGAAAACTAGAACACGTCAAACTATTTATTTTAATACACATAATAACCGCAGGGTTCCTCTTACCAATGAGTTCTTTTGTTATGGTTAAAACTACTTGATGTAGTCCAAATTTGGACTTAAGAACGGAAGTTGTAATTTACACATGAACAATTTATTATTACAAGTTAACGGAACTATATGGCACAATTTTTAACGTATACAGGGATGCCGCTAAAGTAAATTAATTAAAACTAACTAATAGTAGTTTTTAAGTTCATCTTCATTCCATTTTTCTTTAATATTTCATCCCATTTTGTTAATTTGGTTTTAAGTTCTTGTTCTGTGTGCGCTGCAAAAACGCTTTCGGAATTTTCCACTGGGTGATGGTTAAAGAATTCTAGATGCGTCGCCTTCGTTTGTTGTTGTGCTTGTTTAATTATATTATCCATAAAGATAATAAAAAGCAATGGACTTATACCGCCTCATTGTCTTAATCCCTCTTTTGTGTAAAAATATTTCAGATTGAAAGTTTATTCTAATAATGCAATTGTCTGTGTTTTTGTACAGGCTTTGTGTCACTCTGATTACTTTGGCATTTATTCTATATTGTCATAACTATTGGGACATTAGATAAGTGTGGGTTATTTAGGATAAAATATGACCATAGGACCTAATATTTCTTCATAAAATATTGCTGTGGAAAAAAGATACAAAGAGTTAAATTAAATTTCTTTTTCATTTTTTGTTAATAATAAATTTGCTGTAAATTTATCAATTCTTATCAAAATCAGCAGAGAGGCATAACTTTAGACTAAAAACATTATTTTATGTACTATATTTTAAAATGTGTTGTAGGGGGCGCCACGTGAATTATTCCTGATGATGATATCGACTGGTAACTTTTTTGAGAAAACTTTTAGTGATTTTGATTAGAGAATATGACGTAAACATCATTTCTACACGATATTGGTACTCCTGTTTAAATACGATAATTTTGTCTGTTTCCGAGAAAATCGGAGTTGAACAATTCGTAGTGTTAAAAGGGGATTTCAAATATTACTTTATTTATTAAGGGTACGTTTTGGACTGTCGGATAATTAAGTTTCTCTATATATTTGTACACTTCTTGCTTTTACTGAAACCACTTTGCGTTGATAATTGTGGTTCTACTTCTCTTCTTAGTTTTGCTTCTATTATTTGTTCATAAATTTTTCTTATTGCACTTAGTGAAGTGATTCCTTTGTAACAATTACAATTTTTGTTATATTCGCCTTTAAATATAGGCACGATTAAGCCTAATTCCTATTCTTTTGGAATTTTGTCTTCTTCCCAAGTTTTTCTAAAAATTTTCTAACAGTGTTGTTCCAGTTTTTTCCATGATTTTTACTATTTCTGTTGTTATTTTATTAATTCCTGGGGCTTTTCCGTCCTTCAGTTTTTTTATTGCGCTTTCCATTTCTTCTTTTTTTTTATTACTTCTATTTTTTTGTAATTGTTTTTCTTGGATCTTTTCTATAGATTCTTTTTTATTTTCTTTATTAGTTTCACTATGTCCGCTTGCGTTTAGTAGATTTTAAAAATGTTTTCCATCTGTTCATTACTTGGCTTTATTCTGTCAAATGCTTTTTATTCCAATGCTTTGTTCTTGTTTGTTTGTTCTAATGTTCTTAAGTATTTTATTAAATAGCTGTTGGTTCCTTTGTTGTTTTTTTCTAGTTTTTCTCCCCAATCTTTCCAATTTTCTTGTTTGCCTTTAGCTACAGTTTCTTTCGCCTTTTTCTTTGGGTTTTATATATATCATATGTTTTTTTGTTCTATTTTGTAAGTAGTCTTTCCATTGTAGTGTTTTTTAATTTTACTTCTATTTGGATTTCTTTAGTCCACCATTTCGTTTGATTTTTATTTTTTATTTACCTTTGATACTCCACATATACGTGTTGCGGACTCTTTAACTACATATTTAAAAGTAGCCTACAGTTCTTCTAAGGTTTTCTGTTCTAGGTTTTCTTTATTTTCATTTAATAACTTTGTTATTTCCTTTTCGAATTTTTCGCAACTTGTCTTCCTTCCTCTCTTAACTTGTACATTTTATGCTTTTTCTTCTTGGTGTTCCGCTACTCTCAGATACTCTAATTCTCGCTATTAGTAGGTAGTGATCACTGCATACGCTTCCTTTTTGACTCATTACATCTAGTACATATTTTTTGTTTTTCTTTCCACTAGTATACAATCAATTACCGACATTTTGTTTCTCCCTGGTTCTTCTCTTGTGAATTTGTGTATGTCTTTGTGCTTATAAAACGTGTTGGTTACTATTAAATCGTTATTCTCTCCATATTTTCCAATTGTTTTTGTGTATGTGTTTACTTTTGTACCGATCCTTGCATTTAGATCTCCCAATACATAAATTGATTCTTTTGAGTTTTCTGCTGTGAGAGATACCATTTCCCAAAATGCCTCTTTTTTTTCATTTATTTCATCTTTGTTAGGTCCATAAGCAACTATTATTGTTTGTACGTGATTGTTTTTTTGTTATTTCTATTGACAAAATTTTTTGAAACTGGTTCCCATCTGTTTAAATATTTTTGTGTTTTTTGTGTATTATGCAACCTTCTCTAACTGTTGCTTTTTCTTCCTTTGTTACTCTACTCTACACTAAGATATGGTCGTTATTCAATTTACTAATTCCATTCTCTTTTTTTTTGTTTCAGATAGTGCCAATATTTCTAAATTTGCTTTCTTAAATTCTTTACTTAATTCTATTTCTTTTCATTTAAGTTTCTTCTGTTTCAAGTCCCCATCTAACTTCACTTTTTGTTTGTATTTTTTTTATTTATTGTTTTTCTTTTGTTCAATTGCTTTCAGTTACCAAATTCATTTCCGTGTTTATAGCTGTGTTCGTTGTTGCATTTTGTTGCGGTTGTATAATTCTCAGTTTTTGTTTTTGTGATATCGTTTTTTTCCTAATTCCATATGTATTTGCAGCCGTTGACGTCTAGTTTTTGTACCCTATTTTGACTCTATTTCCTTTTATTTTTTAAACACGTGCCATTTCACGTATTTTTGTTTGTATCATTAGTTCATCCATGGTTAGGTCATTGTCAATAAATGTGTTTTTCCCTTCATCTTATATTTATTTCTCATTACTTCTATTTTTGTTCGAAGTTGTTTAGTTTTGCAATTATCATGTTTTCGTTTCTTTTCTGGTTACTTATTACTAAGACCGAGTGTACTTTTATATTTGTGTCCAATTCTTTATTTATGTATTCTTGTACGCATTGTTTTATATTTTCGTTTTGTGGTTCTATTACTTTAAAGAAAATATTTTTTTTCTTTTCTTGTACTTCTAATTTCTTTTTACTACTTTCAGTTTTTGTCGTATTTTTGTTTTTTCCGCTTGCCATTCTGTATTTTTTCTGTTCAACTCGTCTCTTAGCGCTTTTATTTTTTCACCTTGTCGCATCATTTGGTCGTTTACCCTTTTACTTCCTTTCTTGTGTTTTTAATTTTCCTCATCTGTAGAATTATTTCCTCCATGATTTGTTCTAATCTACCCATGTTGTTATTCCCGGATGTATTTGTTTATTCTGTAGTTGTGCTTGTGGTGTTCTTAGCATTGTTTAAATTTTTACACGATTTCTTCTTGTTCAGTGTTTTGACTTTTCTGATCTCTTTTTCGTGCACTATCGTTTCTGTTTTTATACATTTATTCTCTTAAGGTTTGCAGCAAAATATCCGTGTGATAATTATTCGTTGTCCATATATAATATTTATAATATTTACCTATTTGTATACATGGGAAATTTACAGTCTGTTATCGTATTCGTAGCGATACCCCCGCAAGGTTTCTTACCCGGACTATCTCCTCGGAGGTCAATTAACCTTTACTTTAATTTTACGTTTGTTATTGATTTTACCTAACTATATTGATCTCTTTTTTGTATTTACCTGTTTATTGTTGCTTTAGCCACAAAATTAATTTTATTGCTTGTAAACTTCCAGTATTTGGATTTATTTACGGAGCCTTCACTAACACTTTCACTTTTCAATTTTAATTAGTAACTTAAAGAAAATAAACTTCCAACAAAAATTAAACGTGCAAACAAGAAATAAAATTAAGAACAAATCACAGGGTTAAATTGTAAGAAAGTGTCGTAAGTAAGAAACTCGATATGTGAAACCTATATAACTCTACGATTTTCCCTATTTGAAATTCTTTTTGTATACTGTAAAAGCTATTTCGTGCAATAATTTGTTAAGGGCGGGTACTTGGTGGTCCCACTTGTATAGTGATCCGTTTAAGATAGAGTTTGGAAGCTATAAATATCTCTAAAATATGACACATTTTGTGCGTGTGGTGTATGATAACGACCACTTCTACGATAATATGGACCTTCAACGAAGGTGAATGGAAGCAATATGTTGTCAGTAGAATATTGTGTAGAAAACAGTATTCAAATTTGCAGACAGATATGAAATTTAGAAGAATATTCATCTCCATGTTATTAAAGGTCCATGTTTATTCATACGTATAAGTTTAAAAGAAGTTGAGCTCAAAAGCGATCAACTGCGACAAAGGAATTGAATCATAAAAAGAGAATCAAAATGACTATTTATTTACAGATTACGAAAAAGCAGAATGCAATGATAAATATTTATCACAAACAGATCCCTTTTTAAATTTAATGTAAAATCTGTTGGAATTTCTGTCTTCGAAACAATAATTATTCAGATATCTACAAATCTAATTACAACTCAACGCAAATTTGGAATTTGGTGAGAACCCTCTAAGCCATAAACTTTGAGGAACAGTTTATAATAAACATTTGCACATTATAGGGAATTACGTTCAGTTAGAAACAAAATTGTTATTAAAGCTCTTCCGGAATTATCTACAAATTCGCCAACGAAGGTGTTAGTAATAAAATTGACCAACAGAAGTTTTAGTATTGCAACGCGACAAATAGAATAATTTGAAGGGTATTATTACAATATCCTCAAAATAATTCCTTGCTGAAAATAGTCATCGTGAGCTTCTGTCTGTTATGGTTTATTTATAAAATAATTTTCAATGTGATATTTTCATCCAAATATACCTATTTTACAATTTTATTAGGTTTAATTTTGTTGTAATGATTATGTCAGTTATTTCACGGAAAGATTTATTATCAAATAAGGACCGGTTGTTACAATTTTTAACTACAGTGTTCCACGCATTCATTCATAATGTATTTTGTTAAAAACCCGACACAAAAATTTTTGTCATTTTTATCAAAAGAACAAAGGCATAATATCGGGAAAAAAAAATTTTGTCTCCAATTTGAATAAAAATTGGTGAATACACTATTATTTAGGTGTAGAATACAGAAATAAAGTCGGTTGAGTTCTAAATTTTACACTTTTTCTCTAAGAACAATTGTTGTTTTTTTGGGAGGGGGGAAAGCTTCTACTGGGAAAAACGTAGTTAATGCAAGTATTTAGAGAAATCCGAAGAAACGGTTTGCACTACATTGTTCTACGCATTGATTTATAAAGTATTTTGTTGAAAAAGCAAAATAAAGTCGGTTGAGTTCTAAATATTACGCTTTTTTTTCTAAGAACAATTGTTGTTGTTAAGCTTCTAATGGAAAAAACGTAGTTAATGCAGGTATTTTGAGAAATCCGAAGAAACGGTTTGCACTACAGTATTATACGCATTCATTCATAGTTAACATAGTTAATGCGTACTATGTGCAGTGTAAACGATATTAGGCGCCGCTCATGTTAGATACCGCCGCGTGGATCGTTAGCCGATTAAACCCGGTTCTCGCACCGTAGTACTGACCGTGGGTCAGCGTCATGGGCTGATAATTTCTGATTGATGTTTTTGGTACTCACTGTCTAACCGTACTGAATTCGTAATTTGTGACTGAACTGATTTGCTTATCGTAACTACTCCGTTTTATATGTGATAAGTAGGTTATTTGCTTCGTGTGCGAGGTCGTGTAAAATGCTTCCCTCTTATCAGCGTTTCTTAATTAAGTTTGTTATGATAATTGTGTATTTGATATCTGCGTGCCAAATGTTAGATCATGCGGATGTAAAATGATAATGTCCATTATGATGGAGTTGAAGATTGCAACCCCATATGGGTCCTTCCTTAGTGGATTAATCCCCTATAAAGCGTGTTGGAGGTTTGTAAGCAAGGATGTGCAAACAAAGTTTCGTTCTTGTAGGCACATTTTCTTACTATCGTTGTGCTTACGGTAAATGTTTTGGAAAGTGGACTCGCCTGCTGGATCGTGTGTTGTAAAGTGTGTGGGCGAACATGCGACTCCAGCGCGGATGTACATCGAAGACTTGGGCTTATGGGTTCCGTAAAGTGTGTGCGGATGCGATTGATCATTGACAGCTATGTCTTCGAGACGTTTGCTGATTGTTTATTCCTATAAAGCAGCGGCCGTTGCGTTTGTGGTTGTCGCCGCGGTCGTTGCGTTTCATCTTAGCAGGTTTTTGTTGGGCGATGCAGTTGATGAAATGGCTTTGTTTGTAGTCCATCAGCCCAAGTCGAATGGCGTTACATCTGCGAGTCCGTGAGCGATGGGACTCGTTGTGCTGGCGGTCGTAGTCATGGCACGCGTGATGTGACGGACAGCAGTAAACGTAGCGGGCTCAGTAGCGGTTGTTTTCCCATTCATGTCGTTTACGTCGTAGGTATAAAAAATTTAGTGGTTATACCAGTTGCTGTTGTCGTGTTTTGTACGATGATTTCCTCCTCAAATGTTGGTCTTTCTCTGATTTTTTAATCACTCAAAATATATGTTGTGGTAAACGATTATGAAAATGCATGCTGGTGGTCTTCGTCAAGATATGACTATAAGATAAATAAGTATACACCGGACCCCCAAACTTAAACCAAACATGCAGTTAAAGTGGAGGTTTATTGTGGTATATATTGTTTTGTTAATTAAATTGTTTATGTATTAGTTTTATTAAAAGTTGCTGGAAGAAAGGCTATTAATTTAAATTTCACCACTGAAGATGATAAGGAGGTCTTGGTCAACAAAAAATATATTGTACACGAAGGGGACATATCAAATAGTGAAACTGGTGGTAATGGTCAATTTAACAATTGTGTTTCTTAAAATTTATCGTATTTTTAATTACGATCAGATCCACATGACATCCCTTCTCAATTCAATAATTATATTACATTTATTATTATTATCATTATATCGTAATAAGTAATACAATTTTCATCATTTTATTGGCAAGTAATTAACCCTTTTATTTTTAACAGAACTGATCTCCTAATGCGCTTTTTTTCTCCGGCCTTTTTTGTTTGATTTTTTCCCGTCTCTTCAAGAACCAAATTTTCAACTGCAAATCCCGATAAGTCATAGTTCTTCTTAATTTTAATATATTTAATTTTAATATACGTTGTGATAATTTGGCAGAATCAGATCCAGAACTTGGATGAACACTACTGTTTTGAATATGAGACACAGCTATTGCATCCACACAAGTTATGTTCCAGATTAAGTAATGTCTTCTTATCCATTGTATTAAACTTATCCCGTCTGGGGTTTACCATCGTTTCTGAAAAGGTCTTTGTGAGTAACATGCTGAGGCAAATGCTTGTTTGAGAACACTATTAAGAGTCCTCTCTACCCTTTTTGCTAAAATCGTTATATCGAATCGCTAAGAACTATACTATATTTTTTATAGAAAAATGTTAAAACAAGGTCACGGGACACGTTTGAATAACTAGTTTCAGGGTTTACCGTTCTGTAGTGCTGCTTTACAGGCAAAAATTACATGTTTTTGAAGCGACCCTTATATACAATTGAAATATTCTAAAATGTTATTTTTCACAGTCTACAATGTTCTTTCCAACTCAGTACCGACGCTTTTTTTTAATTCAAGATTAATTATTAAATTGGGAAGAATTTTAATATTATATAATAAATAAATAAAGTTGCAAAACAGCCTTATTTTTTAAAACATAATTATAATCAAAATATTTTAGAGAAAAAAAGGCTCCGACATAAGTTACGTAACAAATCCATGTTTATGATAGTAAAATCCAAAATTATATTTATCAAAACTGTAGCCTTGAGAGTGTCGCCCGTGACATAGAAAATTTTACATGCAGAATTGAAAGGTAGAGAGGACTCTAAGAGCGCTATGTCTAGAAGATCTTCTAGCAATTTTAGGACCAGAAAAGCCGTGATGTCTAAACAAGTTTACAAAAACACCACAAACGCTTGCATGAGACTGACAAAGTTTGGAACCAATCCTAAAAAGTAAAGTAAAGTAAAAGCTAAACCCAGAATATATAAATCTTTTGTACGTGTAATATGAATCCCAGTAGTGATTGACTCCAATTGTTTCTAAATTATTTCAGAAGAATATTTCTTAGAATTTAAAGTTAAGTCAATGTTGTTGAACTCGTTGATTAAATGTTTAATATCTTCAAAAACTTAATTGAACATTGAATTTTGTATTTCATTTTTTGTATAATACGTTGTATTGTACTTGTTGATTGAAAATAAGTCAGACAGCAAAGAATAACACTGCCATAGATAAGGATATAGTTCTGGAACTGCAACAAAACCTTACTCATACACGTGTTTAACAGCTAAGCTGTTATCATCAGCGATACCGATGTGTTCTTCTGTTGGTTCTGGAATACTGTTATTGACGTTATGAAGAAGATCAAGATCCGCGGAATTTAATGCTTTCCTTATATCGATTTTTGCTACAATTTCTGCTAAGAAATCTTGTAAAATAGATGATCTGACAAGAGTGAACAACCGCTTCACAGCCGTTTTTTATTACAACTCTCATTTCAAGAGGTTTTAAAAAACTGGATAGACTAGCTGAAAAGTAGGAACGACTAAGTTTTGTAATTAGTCACGAAAGGTGCATCCTACTGCTATTGGACGAATTCCGACATTCTCCTTAGGTAATGCAATCAAAGAATCTTCATACAAAAGTTTTTTACTAAAGAATTCACTTTGCAAGATAGCATAAAATTTAATAATTTTGTTAGATCAGGAAGCAACTGAACTTTATCGATGGATTTGCTAATTAAATCTTTTAGATGTTAAAGTCGTAAACCGTCAACTTTTTGCAACTGAACTTTTTAGAAAGGACAAGATAGTGTAAAAATATCTTACTCATAAACAAAAAACTGGAAGTCATTTTTCATTTGGAGGTGTAGAAAAATTTAAAATTCTAGAAGGCAAATAATGTTTGCTTTTCATTTTTAAAGGTGTTGAAATTTTGGTCTGTATAGTGTTTTCCTGAAGTCAAAAACACGAATAGCATCTTAATATCTGCATCACTGACTTTATTTTCCGCTACTTTTCCTACATGTTGGTAAATCAAATCTGACTAAGTTTTCTTTTTACTTTTGTAGTCGATCAATAAAAAATAAAAAAAGTATTGAGTTGTAAAAGTACATAGTGTTTTTAGTTTATAGATTGAGTTATGGATTTGTACCTTCGGGACAATGCTAAGAACAAATACAACAATGTAGAACAGTATTGAATTTTTGATATTTACAAAAGGGTGCCAACTGAATACCTGCTTTTTTCAATTTTGTGAGCCTATAGGTAATTTAAGTTATAAATTTGTTCTTTTGGAACAATGTTCAGAACAATTAAAACAACGTAGAACAGTACTAAAATTTTAGATTTTTAAAAACAGGGATGTCAGGTCAAAAAGTAGTTTTTTTTGTTTTATTCGTTTATTAAGAATATCCCAACTTCACCCACCGAACGAGAAGAAAAGATATTCAGTCGTAATCAACATGAAAAGACAATATCCATTCAGCCAGTATATACAGCAATTTTTTTTCACGGATATTAATTAGATATATCCGAGTCAGGTGGAACTCCTAAAAAGAAAGGACAAAATAGCGTTTAAGAAGATAACACGGTCATTTTCACTTACGATTTAACAAAATTTTGATATAATGTCTTTCAGGTTAATCTACTACGGTTGCAACTCATTAACCTACAAGAAATTAAACAATACAAAGGTGTTTGAACCCAAGAAAAATACTTAACCTAAAGTAATATTCTTTCGACACGCGTATCCTTTTGAAAGTATATAACGGTTGTAGTTCACAAATAAACGAAAGAAAGCGACGGCTCTAGCGGTACAATCTAGAAAAAAGAGATAAGATAATTTGGCTCGATGTAGCACACTAAATTCGTAGAGGATCCAGTATTTGTACTAGGTTAGCACAGCAGCGTCCGCTTAGTCGGTAAGTTAGGGAGTTCTTAAAGAACTGTAAAGATATGACTGCTGCCTAACAAGGCGCCACATGCTGGGTATTAGAAAGAAATAAAACCGATAAACAGGAGTTCAATAGGTTTTACTAGACAATTTTAATATAGCAAATAAAACTGAAAGTACTAGAAGAATGTGACAGAAATAGAGAAACTGTCATATATAGTTTACGTGTGTTAGCAACAACAATAATTAAAGGTCGCAATTACCACGTGTCAAATTTTAGGTAAGCTTTGTAGTTACACCCCAAATTCAAGTAAGCGTTCCAATTGAGGATTGATTACTAAAAAGATCGACGTACACACGTCACTTACACACGGTGACTTAAAACTAACTTAAACTCGGATTAAAAAGGTGAGTACTTCCCGCCAACTTAAAGGGCCATTTGTTTTAGCTTTAACTACTCTATGTAAAGCGCCCAAACTCTTAGAAAACTGGTTAAAAAAAACTAAACGTCGGTGGTGGAGTCTACCCCAAAATAAAATGCTAGAGATTCAAACCGTTTAATGTCATATGTACGTGAGCTTCATACGCATTAATATTGAGTAGTTACATTAGCTGTATTCTGTAGTATGCAGTTCCGAAAATGAAAGTTCTTGCCAGCGACAGTATTCGACAGCTCCAGAAGGTAGGTAACCCCAGGATTTTTCTTAGAGGAGGTATGTAGCAAAGAACGGAAGGAAAATATGTTCCTCAAAGCAGCAAGTATGCAGCACAAACGACCCCTGCAGCCTGTAGAGTTCACCGACTGGTTGCAGCTTAATTGGATTCGAAACCGTGGTAGTCGTCAAGTTTGTAGAGAAAGGTTCTTAAATAGCCATTTCAGCACCCCAAGGAGTTATCCAGGTGTAAGACACAATGAGAATATAAGGTCACGCACGTGCTAAAGCATAAGTCGTAATAACAACTAACACAATCACGACATCAAAGAAAGGAAATAAATTACTTACGGTGAATGCGGTCGGATTTAAATTTAAACACTAATTCGACTTAGAATTATTAAAGCACACATTAATAATTTATGAGTAAAGTTTTTAACTCCAGGTGGCACGCCAAGCACCCAAGTAGAAGGAAGTAGAAAATGACCGCTCGTCGTCTTCGAAACTTTTGTTAATTTAATTTTAACCAATAGAAAATTAGCGACAAGCGCGGCAAATTCGACTTTCGTCGTAACGTGTTACACACGACACGTTTTTAAGGAGGCTCTTGACATACGTTCTACTTTTTTGCAAATAAACCCGTAACAACCAGAATTTAGAAAGGCGTTGAAACGAACACCAATTCGGTCGTTTTCGTAAACAAAAAAATCAGGTGTAATTGAATTGTCTAACCAACAGAACTGGAAACATTTATATACAAAAATTAAACTCCAAATGTAAGGATTATTTAGACAAGAGAAATAATAAGTAAAAATTATCGTCACAAGTTGACGGCTGACACAAAGGTAGAGTAATAACCCAAACAAATAGGGACCTAAAGATGGCAAGCAAAACCTTGCCAAAAGTCGTCAAAAACAATCGCTTTTACTACATGCGCTCTCAAGTTAGTTTTTTCCATTAAATCAGTTAGTTTTAAGCAAAGTTAGTGACAGAGTTATGGTATTAAATTACATTACTATTGCGCTTCCACAAATTAAAAGACCATTTATACAAGTCCAGTAAACCACGATTAATCAATAACCGGATTTCCTTGCCACTGCTAGTTTTGATCGGTTACAATTTGAATGTCTTATTTTGTAACCAAAAATGAAAAAAAAAAACTAAATATGTGTAGGCATTGTTCAATTAGTGTACAGTAGCATATAAAACTGAATTTAAACAAATGAACGTTCTACACTTTTTACACCAAAAATACACACACTAACCCGGTCAATGAAAATAAAGCGTATGAGTACGTTATCAACTAAATTTAGTAAAAGAAAGCAACAGGTGTCCTTAATCCATTCCTAACGCTGTTGACAATATATTGGTGTAGATACACATATGCGACGAAAGGTGAATGCGACTGAAACTTTATAACCTTACGTCAAATAAAGATTTCAATTATTTGTAAACGAAAATAAAGATTCTCCATCTCACTTTCGGCAATAGGAGAGAAAATTTGGAGAAAACAGTCTAATTGGTCGTTGCGTCAAACACCCATAAATACAATTGGTAACCACAAGCAATTGAGAGGAAAATTGCGAGATTTTCGTAACTAGAAAATTAAGTTCCTTCTATAGACAACTCCTTTATTAGTTGTCTGATGGTAAGGAAAGAACGAGGATAACTCGTATATTTGGAGTCGTCAAACTTTTTTTACCTCAAACTTACTTTTGAAATTGGATCTTTCGCATTTTATGCTTGACCTGAAAGTTTCATAAGATCACAAGCGTGAACAATTTTAAAAACTTTTTATGTCTTTTTCCGGTACGATGCAAGGATGCGAGATTTCAAAATACTAATAGAAAAATTTACGGGAAAAAGGTTCAGATACTTTAAAAGTTAATATTAAAGATCGACGACTCGTTTTCTTCGTCAAATAGAGTGAATTAGAATAGGTGTTAATATGTGATAATTGGCAATAAAGTTAATCAGAGCAAACGCCTTAGTGCAGTTCCGGTTAAGCGGAATTTCAATGTAACCGCAACACATAGTCGCCCTCGTTTGTCTAATTAAATCTATGATACGTTTATTGTCAGTTTTAGTTCAAATATCAACTTTAATATTAAAACCTCCTTCTACTGTAGAAATTTTACGATTTATAAAAAAGGACAGTTAAATATTTTATTCAAACTCATGACTAAAAGTCACTCGAGTGTAAGATTTTTAGGGTAGAATGCAATCCAAATACCTAAACGGGTATAATAAACAGTTTTAATAAGTAGATATAGTTGTAATAAACTTGAGAGACATTTTAAGCTAGAGATTAATAATCGTGAACTTTATTTGTCTGAAGTTCTACATTTACAGTAAAAGAATTCGTAACTTTCTACGATCAATATTGGAGTTGTGTTTGAACCAAAAGCTGAAACTGAGTTAACGTGTTTCTACGTACACATAATTATGTAGTTTAAATAAGTTGACAAACGAAACTAAATAAATAAGTAAACTTCAGACATATTTTGCATAGTATGTTTTAGTTAAGGTTGAGAAAAATTTCTTGTTATTTGATATGCATATGCAAAGCGAAACTGAAAAAAACAATAATTTTATAATTAGGGGTTGCTGTGATGATTTTCAATACATTTGTTTTATACACGCGTGGTCTATTATTTTATTTTTTTATAATTTAGAAAATAATAAGGAAGTGTACGAGACTGGTATATTTTACTGTTCCATCTTTTAGAAGAACGTTTTTAAAAATTAGGTTGGCTAGAGTCAGTTGATTAGGTAGCAAATTATGTCACCTATATATGATGATTGTCAAATCGTGGCTGAAATGCCTAAAAATGTTGCTTATTAGAAATGAATACACGTTTACTGAACTGGAGATCTCCGGAACTAGCTATCATTTGTTAGCAATCACAGAAATGCAGCCACCAACATTGAATAGGATAACGAAGAGTGGGTTATGGCACAACCAAAATTATCACGTCCGACCTAATTATGCGGTTTCTAATGATTTCAATTAAGACTAAATAAAGTTAAATTTTTAAACAGACAGAACACACAAAAAAAATTATAAAACAAACAATAAAATGTATTTAACATTTAAAATTAAACGCTATATTACTAGATAAAAGCAGTAATAAACGCCATGATTTTTACTAGTTGTCATAAAAATACCTACGTTGCTTAACTTAATACAGCAGTTTGTGTTTAGCACACCTCATGTTTGGATACAGAAAACTGGTCGAAAATTAATTTTCTTTGATTCACAAAGCGTATCGAAGTAAATATTATGTTCAAGCAAAATATTGGCAAATTGAGAAAATGCGGTAATACCGAATCTTGTTGCCAATCGAAATATTACTCGCACTCACACATGAATTTTGTACCTAGTACTACTTGGAAAGGTTTGTTTGTTCAGGTTCAGGTGCAAAATACGTTAGTTACTCTAAATTTGTAAATTACTTTAGCCACTTATAAAAGTTCAAAGATTTCCTTGTTTAGAAAAGAAAGCAATGTAATCTAGTTATTTCCAAAATGCAGACCATATAACATTTACCTAAAAGTTATGGTAGTGTAACGTCCTAGGTGTGCTGGACACCGGTTGATAAGAAAAAGATCTAGCGTTGGATCGGTTTAGATACGTTTATTGTTTAACACTTACAGAAGACGGGATATTTACACAAATGGATGAGTTGGATTGCATATGTGCTGCATATTGCGATATAAGACGCCGTTTGTGTTACATATCGCGTCGAAAATCGTTGACCAATTTAACGCTGTTTTCGCACTGTCCTACTATTTTGCTGGTCAGCGTCGCAAACTAGTCGATGTGGATTGAGCGATGTGAACTATCGATTCAAACTGGATTCGTGACTCGCTTATCGTACCTACTCTATTTATACGTATTAAGTAGGTTGTTTACTTTGTTGCAGAGCCGTGTAAATCATTCTAGTCTTCAGCGTTTGTTAACCGAGTTTGTTATAATGATTGCGTGTTTGTTATCCGCATTCTAAATGTTACTTCATACAGATGTAAAAATGACGTTGACGTTGTCGATGGTGATGGAGTTAAAGTCCGCAACCCCATATGGGTTCCTCCCAAGTGGATTGATCCACGATAAAGTGTGCCGTTTCGTTATTGTGTACATCCGTAGTGGATGTAGTTGCGGAATTTGGGT
Source organism: Abscondita cerata (assembly GCA_030710515.1). Lineage (NCBI taxonomy): Eukaryota > Metazoa > Arthropoda > Insecta > Coleoptera > Lampyridae > Abscondita > Abscondita cerata. The sequence continues at coordinate 68,075 of JALBCR010000051.1, read as the reverse complement.
GTGGTTGAGTTTCATTGTTGTTGCTTGCGGATGCTGTGTTGCAAGTTGCTGACTTTTAGAGGCGATCGGTTGATGCAAATGCTGATAATACGTTGCAACTGGGCTTTGTAAGCTTCGTGAGGTGTGTGTATGCGTGACAAATAAGGGCGCGAGTTTGTTGTTTCAGCGCGTCCTGTTAGTGATAGGCGAAGATGTGGAACTGGTGTCGCAAGTTTCATGTCGTGTAAGCGATCGCGTTGCTCCAACATAGTTAGTATGCGTACTATGTGCTGCATGTGCGATACGAGGCGCCGTTTGTATTACACATTGCATCGTAAAATTGTTGACGATTAAAACGCTGTCTTTTGCACCGTCGTACTGATCTGCTGGTCAGCGTTGCAAATAAGTCGATGGGATTGAGCGACATGAACTGTTGACTTCTCACTGATAATTTTGTAGAACTAAACTGATTTGTGACTCCTTTGCTTATTTACTCTATTAAGTAAATTGCTTCCTTTGTCTGCAGGGTTGTGTAAATACTTTAGCGTTTGTTAATTTGTTATGCTGCTTGCGTGTTTGTTATCCGCATTCCGAATGTTACTTCATGCGGATGTAAAAATTATCTCGATAGCAATTGGATTGAAGTCAGCCACCCCATTGTAGTAATAATCAATCTATATTGTTTGTATCATTCCATTGGAAGTTTATAGAGAAGTAGTCCAAATTTTCATGACTAGGTTTCAAATAATCTCTATCAGTCAAAAATATTGGTTTTTTGTTAGAGCGAGGAATTGCATTAATATTTCTGGCCTGTTGGTGAACTTCGATCCACTATATTCGGGTCTAAAAACCGTTGTTGACTGGAATTTCCTTCCTAACCTTAGCTAACACGAGTGTCAGCTTGTTCTGAGATACTCCTATCTCCGATGGATTTAAACTGATAATTTCTGCTTCGCTTTTGCTTGCATCGTGCCGTTTAAGTACGGATTTTTTAAGGTTTGTGTGTTTTTTGAGGATCGGATTCAGATGTAATTGACCCTCATGGTAGCTCCTCGTTAACCTCACTAACGTATCTGTTCTGATAATTGTCAACCGTTGCTAGCAACTTGGAACTTTTGAAAAGTATGTTATGATTTTTATTGCCAAGCGCATGTTTGTCCCATACGATAGTAACCTTAATAAATAGTTTTGATGAAGTGCTTTTTTCGAATTTTTTCTATGCGTTCGGTATATTTGGATATATAATAGGTATGGGTCAAGTTCTTTTTCTTTTTTGAACTCGTTGCCTTTAAAGGCATTTCTTTAGTTTAGGAAATCCTTCGAGCCCGTTTCGTCAGAGTCCTGATGATTCCGTACTTTTGGCTTGAGGGTGATTTGCTAAGGCTAAAGCTAAGGCAGCGTACGTGTACACTGCGTGTCTTGATTTGTTTCTCCGTTTTATCACTAGTACATCTAAGAAAGCCTGTTGTTGTGCTGATCTTCAGTCTCAATGATGAACTGGATATGACTATTCAGGTGTTGAAGAAACTGGTTAAGCTTCTCTATGATGTGTCTTCAAACGACCACAGTATCATCTAAATATTTGATGTCCCTGGTTTGTATTTTGCAGTCTCCGGTGATTTTTTAAAATACTATATAAAGAGGTTGGCTGTCACCGAATTCAGTAGACTTCCCATTGCTAGGTCATCCACCCATATGAAAAACTCTTCTTTTCAGGCAACGTAGCTGCTGATATGTTTGTTGATGTCACGAGAAAAGTTTTTAAGTCACGATATCGAGGCATCGTTGGCAAACAGCGGGACACGCTAAAGTTTACAAAGATGTTGTGTGGTCCAATGTTGATTTTTCGAATTTTCGGCATAAAGTCATCTAAGTTCTTAAAGTAGCAGTTGATCTTTTCTATACGTGGTAAGAGCAGTGTAACCTGGCTAGTGCCAACATCATGGCGTTATTAAATATTCCGTTATAATTACCAAATAAATAGTAACTATACAGAAAGCTTAGAGTAAAAGTGCAACTTAATGCCGTTTTGAATGTTTTTAGCCCAATGATGACCATAGTGACCTATTCATATTGGTTTCATTGTCCCGACTAGTAATGTTTGCAATTGCTGAAGATAGGCAAACTATTTACATAAAAACAAGAAACAACAATATTTTAAAAGGAGCAAATAAAATAAATTATGCTGTGCTTGCATCCACTCAAGAAATGTACATTAAACAGTTATTATTGTAGAACAAGTTCGAACCCCCTACATAAGTTTATTTAACTTGTGATTAAAAAGATTTTGCAGTTTATAATTACCGACATTATTGATTGCATTGCTTTAGTATTTTATTGAACTTTTAGGTTTTCTGAAAAACTTCTTTGTTGTGGGTGTAATTGTAACTTCAGTTATTTCCAAATCGGCGGTTTGTTATCCTAGTAATTAGTTAATGTCAATGTACAATAGAAACTTATTACGATTATTTAAGTAGAAACTCCCTAACCGTATATCGCCGTTTCTTTCTAAAACTAATCCTTGGCCTATATACACATTATCCCATTGTTTCATATCAAACTAGAGCTGAATTTGGCAGTTCTATCATATCATCCCTTAAGCTTCACAATTTCTAAGCTTAGTGAAAGCGGTGGTATTTTACAAATAAAAATTTATCGACGTCAATGATAGTCAAAGTCTACAGCTATAAATAGGTCTTACCAAGAACCATTCATTAAATCTAGTTCCAAAAACTAAGATAAAACAATATGTGTTGAGGTCTCTACTTTCGGGCAAATTTAATTTACTTAACCCTTCTAGTTTAACGGGCACAAATAAAACGTTTAAACTAAGTTAAACTAAATCAGGCTAAGATACGTTCGAGAAGTTGGAAATGTTTACGACTCTAAGGATTGCTAAATCAACTCTAGAAAATAAAATATTGCTAATTCTGTTAACATATTGGAAAAGTAGTGTGCTACCATGCTATCTTCGAATAGATGGTTTTGTTTATATACTACGAATTATTTTGATTTTATTTCTTTGTTGTAGTTACCTTGTTGTTATTGTGGTTACTATTCTCTAGATTTCAGTAAAATGTGAATTACTCTCTTAGATAAATTTGACCAAAACATTTGGTAAAAGTATAAATCATATTGGAACAACTTATAATCACGTTAAGAGGATAATTTCAAAATGTAAATTAAGCTGATAAGGTAAATATAAGAAATACTTGGCTTGTAATACAGTACCTGTTGGCGTTAAGACACATATTTCACTTTGTTTATTTGACACGTTCTTTATTCACTCACCTCAAGAGACGATCAATGCAGAGTTCGAGTACTGTAACTTGAAAAACCATTCAAATGTATTGAGAGCAAAATTCTAGTTTTCGACAAGTGGTTCACTCGCTTAAGTCTTTTAAATGCATATTTATGTAGTACAATCTAAGAAACAAATACTAGGCAAACACATATTTAAAAAATAGTAGGCTTTGAGTTATAGTAAGAATATATAGCAATTTTCAGAATTACGAATATTTGAAATACGGGGTGTTACATTAAGGCTGGCTACCGGCTATATCTCAGAAACTAGTAGACATAAAAGTTCGTTATAAAAGTAGCCACAAGAAAATCCTTGAAATTATTTTTTAAGTTTCGTAATTCATCGCAAGGGGGCGCAATGGAAAATTTAAAAATAAAATTCTAAATTTCTCTGAAAATTTTGACATTAATGCATACCTTTGGTAACATCAGTTAGAAAGCGTTTACAATTCTGCATCATTTTGGTCCAAGGCTCATTAGCGTACCGACCTTAATAAGAGTGGGGAAGCTATTGAAAGTGTAATCATTTAAATCGCTGTTATTTTTAAATGACGTATCCGATTTTAGTAAACCTAGACTTGTTTAGAAAAAGGTAAAGTACTTTTAACTGTCGTATTCATTGGTACGTGATTAAATCATACGGTATAATTGTGACACCATAATCGGAAAGTAGATTAAATTTGTAAGAAAAACCTGAAAACCTCAACTCGATATCTTTTGCTTGTTGCACAGTTATTGCCAAAAAAATTAATTTTAACACGGCTAAACGGTTAAAAAGTCTTCTTTTCGCCATAACTCTGGAACGAATAAAGATATCAAATTGCGTTACTTACGTTTTTTGTTACAAATTTAATCTGCTTTCAGCTTATGATTTAATTTTTTTGGATAAAATCAAAAAACTGGTATTGCAGTGTTATAAATTAATTTTTTTGGCAATAACTCTGCAACGAACAAAGATACCGAGTTGAGGTTTGCAGGTTTTTCTTGAAAATTTAATCTACTTTTCGATTATGATGTCATAATTATTCCGGTATGATTTAATTTTTCTGAATAAAATAAAAAAACTGGTATTATTACAAATTGCGCCTTCTAACAATTTTATTATGAACTATCGCGTACCAATGAATACGACTGTTAAAAGTACTTATCTCTTTCTAAATGAGCTTTGGTTTACTAAAATCGGATAAGTCGTTTAAAAATAAGTCATTTAAATTTATTACACTTTCAATACCTTCTCTACTCTTATTAAGTCGGGTACGTCCAATGAGCTTTTAGATCAAAATGATGAAGAATTGTTTAAGCTTTCTAACGATGTTACCAAAGGTATCTCGACAAATTACGGAACTTAAAATAATTTTCAAGATTTTCTCGTGGCCACTTTTATAATAGAATTTTTTCCCTACTTTTTTGTCCACTAGTTTCTAAGATATGGCCGGTGGCCAGCCTATATAAAACACCCTGTATAACCCCAAATCGGAGAGTGTGTTAAATACTTCAAATTGTGCGTCATTTACCATATCACCATGTTAATGCTTAAAACCTTCATACACAAGAATATACAAATCTATTTTCTGAATACGATTGAAAAATTAAATTCATTGACTGTAACGAAACGTCTACATAGACATTATTGTAGGGAAGTATTTTATAAAAGTAGATTGTATTCGTTATTCTTTAAAAAAAAACCGTAAACTGAAACGTAAGTAAATGGGTCTAACGACATCTCGTGTAACATGGACACAGTTAACTGTTGGCATTTCTTAGTTTGATACTATTCATACGTATCCATGTTATACGAGATGTCGTTAGACACACATTTTACCCATGTTCATTGCTCCACGAGTTTACCGCCGTCTTGTACAGTTGTATACCGCACTTAAGTATACACCTCTGATGAGCTCATAATAAAAGCGAAATGCTGCATCAGGTGTTCTTTCGTTGCGTGTTATGCTTCTGTACAAGTTTTACTTGGTTTTATCGACACACGTGTGTTTCAAGCATTAAAGCTGTCGCTTAGATAGCGCTATGCACTTTAAACGCACACATGTCGTTGTTGGCATTTTTCTTAGTTTATACTATTCATACGTGTCAATGTTTTACACGAGATGTCGTACGACACACATTTTACTTATGTTCATTGCTCCACGAGAGTTTAAAAGACCAACCGCCGTCTTGTACAGTTGTATACCACACTTAAGTATACACCTCTGATGAGCTCATAATAAGAGCGAAATTCTGCATTAGGTGTTCTTTTGTTGCGTGTGTACTACTGTACAAGTAATTACTGGCTTTATCGACACACGTGTGTTTCAAGCATTTAAAGTTATCGCTTTGAGAACGACATGCACTTTAACACTCACAGTCGGTACAGTTAACTGTTGGCATTTCTTGATTTGATACTATTCATACGTGTCCATGTTACACGAGATGTCGTTAGACACACATTTACTTATTTAAAAGTATAGTTAAGTCCATCCGGAGACACACTGTATAGGCAGTTGAGCAATACAAAAATTTATAACATATGTAAAATATGGGTAAAAGATAAAGAGAGTAAAGTTGGAGCATTTTAGAATTAATCCCGTCAAGGCCAGTTGAATTGGAACTTATAGAAAAGATAATATGTTCAACTTCTTTATCAGTAGTAGGGTCGAACTCAATAATTTATTGAATATATTGAAAATAAAAACACCGATGCCGTTACCTGGAAAAAGAAGGTAGATCGAGAGTAAATTTTTTTGTTAGAAGTTTATTAAGTTATGATCATAATTTAGAAAGAAGCATGGCAAATGATATTAGAAGAATTTAACGCAAGTTGTAATGTGCCGCGCAATGCAGAACAAATAAAAAATAAAAGGAGAAGAAAAGAATGTGCAAAACTGCGAAGATCTTTTTATGCTTATATCTTTTAGTTAATCAAAAATGTTTGAAAGGACCAAAACCTTTAATTAATCAAAGGTAATTTTGAAATTTTGCCAGTGCTAGAACCAGTTTAACTGTTGTAAAGAACAAACAATTAATAAATAAAGTTGAACTAGAAATTAAATTACTTCACTTACTTACTTAGGGGAGTTCTAACAATGTTAAGGTTTAAATTAAAAAAATTAACTACCTTCAATAAATTTTTAATAAAACTAAAAATTTTACACTATGAATAAAATTGCATGACATTATTTTTACTACAAAAGGGCTTAGTTGTTTATATTTTGGAATAATTGAGCAATTAGTAGGCTGCTCCTTATTTTAATCTCGTGCAATGTTGTTGTAAAATTGCACAGGTACATGTAATATGCTGAACTGTCTCTACAATAGTCCTTATTAGTGCCAGAAATGAAAATATTTTTTTTAATATTCCAAAATCACGTTCAATCACATTCCTTGTTTGAATATGGGCCTTGGCGTCCTGGGGTTTCTCAATGGACTCTTTAAGAACCTGCTTGCCCCATAACCGGAATCTACTAATAGTATGCCATTTCCAAATTCATTATGTGAACGCCACAAAAATCTCCTACTGTTACTAGCATACTGCTTGTGGCCGTACCCAGAGATTTTTTAACGAAATAAAATGCAGAAATTTTGGATATTTGATAGGATAATAGAATTTAATGTCTTGAACTGTAGTTAAAAGCACTTTTAAAGTATTTTGAAATATCTCGCATTTGGTACATCCGACTGTAAACATAGGTATTTTCAAAAATAAATCTAAGTCAATTTTCTAAATTTGGTCTTACACTTTTTCTGCGCAATATATATTTTCGACGGTAGAGCGCAGTAAAAAAGCGTACCAGAATCGCATTAAATATCCTTTTAATTCATTGATAAATAGAAATATAAATATTTGAATATCTACACAATACCGCATGAATATAATAAAAGTACTTACATCATTAATAGATAATATTAGAATATTAATCAAACGTAGATGAGAATGGTGCATCATATGGATTGTCAAACTTCTCGAAGTCGTTTCATCAGATTCGTTCTCATGATAATTCATCGCAGTATGCACAAATAACCGAACATTTAAAACCGACCAAAAACCTTTTTTTACATATGCAGAAAATTATTTTCAATAGCACATCCGGTGCAGGTTTCTGAGCTGTAGGAATGTCGCAATAGTTTGGCGTTGCCATTCCCATTCCACAGGATTATTTATATTTCCACACCAATGTTGAACTTGATAATACGTTCTCATTTACGACCGGTGGCCAGATGTTTACTATATAGCAACGGTGGGCCAAGGGGCTTGCAAGCCGCATGCGGCTCTTCAAGAAGTTAACTTATAATTAAAAAAATATTACATCAGAACTTTAACGAAGGGAAAAACACCCAAAAACTGCACCAAAAACTATCATCATGATAAGAAACCGACAATGATATAATTCAATTTTGCCGCCGAGAAAGGAGTTATCTGCACGGCATACAATTTACATCGTCCATAACAGACGCCGTGCGCACCGCCTCACTTATAATTTCCCCATGCAACCATTGCCCACTCTTCCGATTGCGATAAAACCGCCTATATTACCGCGAGTGCAATGCCCCAAAAGGCACTTCTACCTTTTACTTTTACTATTACTTCCGAGTCCGACTCTTGAATTAGGCTTCCTAACCCGACTTCTAATCTGATTATCCGTCCGCAGCATCCGATGATTGAATTCGGTGCGTGCGGGGCAGAACACTAACTCTAACTTCTCTGCATCCGCTGATTGGATTCGGTGCGTGCTTAGGCAAGTTCCTAAAGAACCACCGTTAATAACCCGCATAACCGACAACTACTTACCCCCACATCCGAAGCACTGTGGCTGAAAACCCTCGGTAGCAGTTGCGTGCCTCCGACACCGTTCCGTTTAAGACAAGCCGTTGTGTATTATCGACCCCTAGAGGGTAGCTAATCCGTTCAATAGCACTTTGAAGCCGGCTTGCTGATAGCCGTGGCCCTAGGTAAAGTATCACCGCCACTAAGCCGTCGTCAGCGCCGAGCATCACGCTTTCGCATCAGTACTCGGCTTGCTCGCCAAACAACATCGTATGAATACAACAATCAGGCATCCGGGGCACCTTGAGACGGACTTCCGTTGGTTGCCAAGCAGTAAGCCGCAATAATAAAAGCCGGGGTGTATGCTAAAACAAGCAAGAGCCGTAGACATCCGTGCGATTCAATAACCTCCAAAAGCGGACGTGAACGACCGCCACCGAAAAAACTAATACACACTTACCTGTTTCAGTGAGACAATACCACCAGGTCTCGACGCAGCCAGCACCCGCTACCCGAGCGAGGGGTTAATCAGACCTTCCGTTGCGTAAACACGTGAGGATTACAACGCCGACCGTACTGCACCGGAAATACCATTTTAGTGAGTGGCTGTGTCTCCACTGCCGCCGTTTCGAACTAAACTGTATTATAATGAAATTCCGTGTGTATATACAAAATCCTAATCTTGTAAATATTGTGTAAATAGACCTTTCAAAAACGAATCCGGTGGTGGTCAATACAAAAGGTGCACGTTTACAATGATGATAGTTATTAAAACACGTGTCCGAGTATAGTTGTTTGGTGCAGTTTTTGGTGTTTTTTCGTTTGTTAAAATAGACCTTGCAGTTTAGAGTTCCATTCTATAAGTCAGAACTTGTCTCGACCACACTATTTACTAGCGCAGACAGTTGGGATGTAAGATTCAGCAGTAAAAGACGGCAAAGATAGTCAATTGTTAACTCATTACTTATTAATTTAATTTTGTTTATAATTTATTAATTTTTACTGTTGTACACAGATGACACTTGAAAATAAACGAAAGCGGAAGTATGCCGACGAAAAAAGAAAATTTTAAGGAAGAATGTAATTTGTAATTCTACAGTCAATAAGTCAATAATTACAAACTAAAATACTATATCGTTAAGTCTTAATTGAATAATTTAAGTAATTTCAATTTTATGTCCAAATTCAATTAAATTTATTAAATCGAGGTTCTGGACACAGTCGACAAACTAGCATTTAAAAGAATTAATTAGATACTTAATTTTCAATTATGAACGTCATTTTTAAAGAAAATGTTTCAATAATACAAATTCAACTAGCAAGAATGTACATAAATAAATGAAAGATGTAGTTCGTCCGAAATTATGAAATGTAATTCAAGCATGCTTTTTAGCGTGCTCTACCTTCGAAAATATACAATGCACTTGTAAGACAATATTTATAGAAAATTGACTTAGCTTTATTTTTGAAGATAACTATTTTATAGTATGATGCTCCAAACGTGATTATTGTGAAAATACTCTGAAAAGTGAACTTTTTTTGGTGTCTTTTCAATGTGGTGGCTCTAGAGGCAAAACTAAAGGTAGAAAAATATTAACTATGGTTCAGGAGACACAAATCTATTATCCTACAAAATATAAAAAACTCTTGCATTTATTTACATTAAACAGGGTTTTTAGATCTCTGAATACTGGGCTACTGAAGAATAATACCTTAGTGTTAGCAGTAGTTGTTGCATAGCATTATTTCTATTAAATACAATTATTGATTTACATAAATAAACATAATAACATGTGTTTGTGTGATACGAATATTAAATGTTATTTATTTTACATAATTTAATGAAATTAAAAAATTATTTAATACATCGTCTCTAATTGTAGTCAAAGACAATAATGAAAAACTAATCTGGGGTAGTGGAATGTTTTTTGTAATTAGTTGGTCTATTAGGTACGATATCCCGTTTTCATTGTGATGGCACTGAAATAACCAGTGATTTAGATCGCCAATGGATGAGTTATCGCAATCGCAGAATTGAGTAGGAGCTAATTTTTTTCTGTAAAGTTGCTCTTTAAAGTTACCATAACCAAATAAACATATGCTACATAAACTTTTCTGTTGGACGTACTACGTTGCCCAAAAGGTAAAGAAGGTAGATATTTATAAATTTTAAAGTAGTAGAAATTATTGTAAGAGCGAATCCATAAGTGTTGCCATTGTTCTTTAATATCGATTTTGATGCACTTATAAATACCAAATACGAAAAAACTGATGCACCAACTCTTTGTATTGTTTTGGAACCGTCTAAATAAATGCAAATGAGGTAATTAGATTCTCTCAATTCTGCAACTAATCTGGTGTCATAATTTTGGTCCGTTTTAGAAGGATAAACCACATCAGGTTGAAGCCACAAAGTATCGAAACAAAGTTTGTTGATAGATTGAAATTCTCACTACTATAAATTTTATCGTAGTTGGACATTTTTGTAAAAGCGTCGGGTAATACTGGAGAATTCTTATTTCTCCAATAACAGGAAAAACATACATGCTGTGCAAGATGGGATAATTTTAATAACAACTCGTTGTTCGAAATACTGTTCTGTTTGTTATCAAATTTTTGGCCTAAGAGTAGTCTACGTAAACGTAGAGGAACTTTCCCCGATTCAGCAACCAAAGCTATTGTCGGTGTAGACTTTACAGCTCCTAAAATTAGTTGTAGAGCTTGATATTAAATCCGGTCTAATTTAAGTAGGCGAAATTTGTGGCTAAACCGTAGAATATGGATCCATAGTCTAGAAGCGATCTAACGTACGATTAAAAGAAAAGAAGGCTTATTTTGGGGTCGGCGCCGTGTGTTCTTTTATTAATCACTTTAAGAATGTTTAGGCTTTTGTCACACTTTGCAACATTGTTATTTATGTGACATTTCTAAGTTAATTTAGAGTCCAGGTGCATCCCTAGATATTTGTACGACTTTAAACACGGAATTTCAAAGTCACTTAATATAATTGAAGAAATATTGAGAGTTCTATGACGAGTATAAATTACTACGGCAGATTTAATTTTAGATACAATCAAATTATGCTTAGACATATAAGAGGTTATATTCTCCATACCATCATTAAGGATAGATATACAAGTGTTGTACTTTTGAACTGGTGACATAGAAGCAGAAATCGTCTGCATACTGTAGGACCTTGACTTCTAAATTAATATCATGTAAATCTACCAAGTATATGTTATACAGTAGTGGACTTAAAACCTGATCCCTGCGGAAGGCCATTGTTAACCTCTCTTGGCTGTGTATGCATTCCCTTGAATCTAATTACAATTAGTCTAGATTTAAATAAATTGGCAATATTTCTAGCTATCGGTACAGGAATACCTAAACGTAAAAGTTTTCATACATAATATAAAGATTAACGGAGTCATAAGCACTAGCTATATCTAAACAAAGAGCCGCAAGGTAGGAGTTTGTAGAGTATGACACCTGGATATTAGAAACTAAGTGAGCAGTGTAGTCTGTAGTAGTTCTTTGTTTTCTAAAGCCAAATTGATATTTTGGTAGTAACTGATTGTACTCTAACCACCATTTCAATCAATTTTTAATAATTCTTTCTAGAGTTTTTACTATTGAAGACATTAAAGATATTAGTCTAAATTTTTTTTATTTCCAGTCTTCGGTATAGGAAGGATAATAAAAGTTTTTAGGAGTGTGCGTTCTCCACTGTTGAGAAATATGTTGTTAAAAATATTTGCTAAAAAGAATTTTGGCTGAAAGAGGTAAGTTTCGTAGCATTACATAAGTAATACCATCCAACCCAGGAGATGATTTGGGAAAATTTTAATGTAGAAATCTAATTCATCTACCGATATGGGTTTATTTATAAAGTTCTCTACTCTAGGTAAATTTTTAGGTACAGAATCTGGAGCAAGCTTTTTAGCCCACGATTTCAAAAGTTCATTATTTAAGTTTAAATCCGAACGTTTGTTACACTGAATTCTGTTTATCCGATTCCATATTTCATAGTGATTAGATGTCATATTTAATTTGTTGCAAAACTCTGACCAACTAGATTTTGCTTTAGTTTTAAAGTTTCCTTGTACATAGGGCAACGATTTTTTTGATATTCGGTGAAATTAGAAGAACTTACTTTTGTTTTAAAGTTTTAAATGGCGTTTATCCGTAAATGCCTTAAATATAGCATTTACTATCCCACCAAGGAGGAGGTTTGCAGGACCTGCTTTTAAACGGTTTCTTACGGATTAGTACCTCGTTTGCTATTTCCTCAATAATACTAATAAAATGGTCAATCTGTACTTCTACGGGGTCTTTGAATTAGTTTGTCCGATATCAGAAGTTGCAACTTCCACCATTCTGCATTAGCAGTACACCATTTAGATGCAGGAAAAAGATGTCAGTTACAATATTAAGGTTGGTAAGAGAAATTTGAATGGGCATGTGGTCTAATCCAAAATGCTTCCTTTTCCTTCCTTTTTATCTTTTTTTTAAATTAACTAAAAACAAAAAAACTTTCAAAATCTAAAATATTAAAATTATCATTACTTATTTAAAACCCCAACTTCCTAAAATAAAATTAAAAAACAAAACTCCACAAAAAAAAAAAAAAAAACCCCCTTCTTTTTTAAAAAAATAACAACCCCCACATAAAAAAAAAAATAAAAAAAACCCCCCAAAAAAAAAAAAAAAAAAATTTAAAAAAAAAAATAAAAAAAAAAAAACCCTTCAATTTACAAAAATAAAATCCAAAAAAAAAAAAAAAAAAAAAAAAAATAAAACTAATTTTAAATTAAAAAAAAAAAAAAAAATTTTTTTTAAAAAAAATAAATTTTTAAAATAAAAAATTTTTATAAAAAAAAATAAAAAAACCAACCCCCCACCCACACCCCTCAAAATTATTTAAAAATTAAATTTTAACTAACCTTTTAAAACAAATTTCCACAAAAAAAAAAAAAATTTAGTTTTTTCTATTATAAATTTTTTTAAAATATTATATAAGGACTGAGAGCGAAAAACATTAACATTGAAAAACTTGCATAACTTTTATACCATATAATTTTTTACAAAATTTTGATATAGTAGGCTTTGAAATAGTTGTCAGAATATGTCGTCAAATTTTTATTTTTATTTGAGTCAAATTGTGTTCACAATGGCAAAAGTAGTGGAAGTACATAGATTAATCATTAAAAATTTGTTGAGAATCCACAATGGTCAGTCGTTCGCATTGCAAAGGAGGCAAAAGTTTGCAGGCAAGTGGCAGCAAAAGTCATCAAGCGGTACAAGGAAGACTTTACCATAACACGGAAACCAGGAAGTGGACGACTAGAGGGTTTTCATTCACCAAAAAAGGTGCAAAAGGCAATATCTGCGATGGTTAAGAATCCGCTGATATCGAACCGGAAATTAGCTGCAAAAGTCGACTTGTCGGAAAAGACAATTCGAAAAATAAAAAAAAGAGTGGATTTAAGTCCTACAAAGTTCAAACAACTCCAGATCGTAATGCGGAGAAAACATTGAAGCCAAGAAACGAGCCAGAAAGTTGAGAGCAGATTTTTCCAAAAACGTCAATGTTGCGTGATGGACGATGAGACTTACGTCCTCGCCGATTTTTCTCAACTACCTGGTCAGGAGTTTTATGTTTCCTGTGGACGAGGAAATGTTCCTAAGAAGTTTAGAACTAAAATAAAGTCCAAGTTTCCAAAAATATCTCGTTTGGCAGGCGATTTGTAGCTGCGGTGAAAGAAGCCAATCTTTCATAACAAATGGAACAATTAACTCCGATATTTACACGAAGGAGTGTCTCCAAAAAGATTGCGGCCTTTTCTGAGTAAACATAAGGTATCCACATTTTTTGGCCGGATTTAGCTTCGTGCCATTACAGTAAGCAGACAAAAAATGGTACGAAGAGAATCATGTCGATTTTGTACCCAGGGAGGCTAACCCACCAAATTGCCCTGAGCTTCGCCCAATCGAGCGGTACTGGGCTTTGGTGAAAAGAAGCTTGAAGCAGACAAAAAGGCTACAAAATCGATTGAAAGTTTTAGAAAAATGTGGACCGTAGCGACCAAGAAAGTGTCGAGCACCACCATAAAAGCCATGATGGAGACCATTCCCGACAAGCTCAAAATTTTTATGACGATAAGTCTGATTGATTTTTGTTTTTCTTAATTTTTATATAATAAATAACCTATCCAAAACTAAATTTTTTTTGAAAATTTATTTAGCGGTTTAAAAGTTATGCAAGTTTTTCAATGTTAATGTTTTTTCGCCCTCAGTCTTTAAAAAGGAGGAGCGGGTTTTTTTTTCCATAATATTTAAAAAAAAAATTTTTATTAAAAAAAAAAAAAATAAAAATAAAAATAGAGATTCTTTAATTTTAAGAGACTTAACTAAATCTTTGCCGTTTAAAACAGGGTCAATTTTAGCACAAACTTCACTTATAAGTTTAACGATGTTTTCCAACAACATATCCTTGGGATTATGTGTATGTAGATTTTCATTATACGACGAAAAGTTAAAAACAGGACTTTTTGTAGAATTATTGTAATCAAACTAGGAAGAAGTTGACGGAAAAGAAAAATTTCTAGTTGAAGACTTTCGCTTCTTGGAGATAGGACTACTAGGTACTCTTAACGGTTTAGTCACGACACAATTTCGAGTTGCGGAGCGTTGAAACGAAGTAATAAGAGCGGGAAACTGACTTTCAGAGTTAATTAGGGGAGCAAAACAATTAGATTTAACAATGTTTGTGTAAGAAGGACCATTCACGATAACTTTCGCTTTTTTAAATGAAATGTTTAGTTGTGCCATGGTCTCCTTAGTACGCTTTTGTTTTACGTACTCTGGACATAGTTTAGATGTAGCATGTTTTTACAAAAAACGCAAAATGTTGCAAGAGTCTAGCATTTGGTATCAGAACCATTGATGATGAAGAATGTCTTAAACTGAGACAATTGAAACATTATAACTGATTGTATGTACACAATCTACTTGGCATCTAACTTTTATTAATAAAATGTATTGCGGTATGGTGGTACCATCAATGTGACAATAATCATTTGTCGGGGTGCTCTAAATGATGTGCTGTCTTTATTAACAGTTCTTGACATACTCCTGCACTTTTATAATCGGAACATCAGACTTAATAATATTAAGTAAAGTCTCCTCTGTGAAGCGTGTGTCAACATACCGTACTACACCTTTTTTTCAGTTAAATAGTTAGGAACATAAGCTGTTAAATCATTTTCAACAAAGTCACTTTCGGTATTTAGTTTGTTAGCTATTAATAGAGCTAAATTCAATTTATTTCTATTTCTAACTAGCATAACTAATTTCCTTAATATAGGGTGTCCCACGACGATTAAGACAAGTAATATATTCAGAATTGAGCAGTAGTAGATAATTGAATTTTGGGGGTGTAAATTAGAACAAATGTTGCATCTTTTCTTGTTGTTGTTTACCCAATCAGGTATTTGTTTTTGGTCGTGACGTCGCATTCAAAATTATTAATGGGACAACCTGTATATTTGTGCCTTTCTGTGTTCTCCCGATAAAACAATTCCAACTAACTAGCACACTTGGGGTCTAAAGTGATTAATTTAAGAGCTACAGGTACTTAAAGGATTGGAAGTTAAAATTCATAATTGAATCCCCTGTAATTTTCGGCAATCTTACATTCGTACGTAATGATTAAGACAAACCAATATTATAATTTTTAATAATAATTCAAATTAACTGTCACAAAAAAAACTTACAATCTTAATCGATATTTAATAGGTAAACAAGTTTTTGTGGAAAAAAACACAATTCTATGTAATTTTACTCCACGATATACAGGTCGTTTCATTATTAACTTTCAAGCTATTATTAAAATTATAATATTGGTTTGTCTTAATCATTACGCACTGAATGTAAGACTTTGCGAAAATTACAGGGATTCAATTTATGAATTTTTTAACTTCAATCCTTTAAGTACCTGTAGCTCTTGAATTAATCACTTTAGGACCCCAAGTGTAGTTAGTTAAGGAATGGTTTCTTAGCAGGAGGAAACACAGAAAGGCCTAAACACAGGTTGTCCCATTAATAATTTTGAATGCGACGTCACGTGACCAAAAACAAACACCTCATTGGGTGACACAATAACAATAAAAGATGCAACATTTACTCTAATTTACACCCCCAAAATTTAATTATCTCATTACCGCAGTTCTGAAGATATTACCTTGTCTTATTCTGTAGGGACACTTTGTATTTTGTCATTTGCATTAATTTTTCACCAATTTTCATAGGATGCAACCTTCCCAAATTCAACGATTTGTGCTCTACAAAAATATAAAAGGGACCAACCAGAATTGATTATTTTGTATTTATTGTTAACGTTGATAATACGAGCTTGTTGACCTTTATTTAAATCGTTCATTTTGATAATACAACGTGTCCAAGATAAGGATGCCCACTATGGGGATCTCGGAAACGGTAAGAGATGGAAAATCGGCTAAATGGAACAAAAATTGCGCATTTGAGGGGATGTATTTATAGTCTTTGAAGAACTCGGATATCTCTTTTAGTCTTTGAGATATTTAAAAAAATTAAATTTTCTAATTTTGGTTTTTATTTTTTCTGACCTTATTTGAAGAGATATCAAGAAAAAGAATGCCACATTTTCATTGCCACTTTTCTAGCTCTACCTAATGGTTTTATTTAATTTTGATACAACGTTTCGTTTGTTAGCAACCATCATCAACTTTATTTTTTTAAATACACGAAAAATATTTTTGCCATATTTAATTCTCTCCTTGATACTGAATTCAACGATATGTCACACTTTATATTTTGAGACGTTTCGGATGAGAAAATTCATATTCAATGTAAAACATCGAAAAAGTACAGTTAAAACTAATACTAGAAACATTAAAAAACCTTAAAATTATTATAAAATTATGTTTTCTCATTTTCATAACTCATTCATAACTTACAAGTATGTATTTAGTGAAAATACTGTTAATTAAACAGTTAAAAATACATCTTCCTCGTACTGTTGCATTTGATAAAAATAAGTTGGCTTTGCATTTTGTTTTCATAACTGTCATAATTGATTGTTGTACATATTACGTTTGTTTGGTGGTCTTTGAGTGAATTGCCTTTTGTGTTTACCTAAAAACAATATGGTAGGAGAAAATTTTTCAAATAATGAAAAATTTGACATACTGACGTGTTACATTTTGTATCAACGTAATTGTTCTGAAGCCGAAAGAATGTATTTAAACAAATATCCAGAAAGGCGTCAACCTAACAAAAGAACTTTTCGCAGATTAGCAGTTAATCTAAAAGAATATGGTGCGTTCCAAAACCTATAAAATCTCGCAAAAACCTTGCAATGAAGAAAGAGCCAATACTGTTTTATTAGCTGTAACGGAAAATCCAGAGGTTTTTACTAGGAACATTGAAGAGGCAACTGGAATAGCCCATTCGACAGCTCATTACGTTCTAAAGAAAGAGAAAGTACATCCATATAAATTTAGAATCTGCCAAGGACTTCGATCAGGTGACCCAGAAAGACGTAGAATATTCTGCGAATGGTATACACGTCAATGTCAAGACAATGAATATTTTCCGAATAAAATAATATGGTCCGATGAAAGCAGAGTTAATAATAATGAAATTTTTAATCGTAGAAATGCTCATTATTGGGCAAGAGAAAATCAACGGTTGTACAAAACGGCTAAACACCAACACTGTTTCGGATTTAATATGTGGGCTGCTATATTTGGTACTCGAATTATAGGTCCTTTTATTTACCCCAAATCCTTAAATTCTGAACGATACCAAATTTTACTCCAAAATAAGTTAGAGATAGCTTTGAATGTCAGTTGTCAGAGAACACTTGTCAGTTAGATTTCCAGAAAGATGTATTGGCGCTTATGCAAATGTACTGTGGGTAGCCCGTTCTCCAGATATAACACCTTTGAATTTTTCTTTTTGGGGATACATTAAAAATTACATTTATGGAAACGATATTGAAAACGAAGAAATGTTACAAAGATTAGTTTTCAAAGCGTGTGCTAGTATTACTCCTCAAATGTTGAGGAATGTGTTAAATTCTACAGTTAGAAGATGCTATTTATGTTTGGAGAATAACGGGAATCTTTTTGAACATGTTTTTGTGAGTTTATTAACCTTCAAATAAATTTAATTAAAGAAATTATTGTGTCAAGAGTGCACATTTTATGATAATTATTATTTATTCGGTAATAAAAACTTATAATTAATTAAGTTAAATATTCGCTTCAGTAAGTTATAACCTAAATGTACACGAGAATTTGTCGTCAGTGTCGTCAGTTGCAAAGTAAATTCTATTGGCTGCTAAGTTGCTGAATGCTAGCGGTGGTGGCTAGCGGATACATATCTGGTTGCTAATATGGTGTACAGCCAACTAAGGTAACCGAGAGTTTTTTAATTTGGCCGGTGGTTAGCCATAAGATCGTTAGTTAGGGAAAGTTCGTAATACCAAGCATTACAGTTTGCGTCTGAACAACAGAAAATCTATAAGTTTTGATTATGTGGTATAGTTTGTTCTGCGCCTATTTGTTCAGCGTCCTATTGTACAGCGTCCTTACGTCATCGTTTCCCAACTGTGCGTGCCCTTAATAGTCGTGCCCTTCAGTCGCGCCGTATATTGTCCGGACCCGTGACTATGTATGTATGTATACGAGAATTGCGTTCTTTCTACTGATGGTTTCGATACTATGGTGGTAGAAAAGTTGAGATATTGATTGATCACGGTATTTAATTGATGCTTTGGTAGTGAATTTAGAGGTAGGATCCCCCTTAACAAGCACCTAGCAATAACGGACACTTTGAGATTTCCCGCAGTATTCTTGAGAAGTTATCATAATGTCAAGAGTTTAAAAATTTTAGGCGGATAACAGAACGGAAAAAATTGCATACATAGTATATAACAAAAGGGTATGTTAAGTAATGCACAGTAACCTTATAATCAGTACGTTTATACTACAAAAATGGTGTGTTCCACAACACATTTTTGTAATAATGATTACAGCTATTTGTTACTGTTCTGCTAACACACATTTAATAAATGTCTACCTTAAACATTCAATGTTTTCTAGTGTCTGGAAACGTGCACTTGTGTTACCATTTGGTTAATATTCTGTTCGGTAACGTTATTTTTTATGTTCAGCGGCACTCTATAAAAATTTAAATTTTTATATTTGTTTAGTTACCAGATACGATTTTGTTATTATCAGCGAGACGTTGTCTCCATTATTTAAAAATAAATACAAAATATATTTTGGTCCTTCGCCCAGAATATTGGTTACGAGAAGACATTTTTTTATTACCATAGGCAACTGTCAAACGCCATTTTTGATGGTAAAAAAAAGCGTCACATTCTTGACAAATTATACTTACAAAACAATACAAGATTTGTTACGTTACTTGTAACATAAGCAGGTGCGTGCTCTTTCAAAATATTACCAATTTAACTTGACAGATTTTTAAAATACCTACATTTTTAAATTATTATTTGCTTTGATTATAACGTAAACGGAGCAATATCTTACAAAGACAAACACCATTGCCAAAGACTGCGTCTTCTGTTGAACAGACATGCAGCCTATCAGTATATTACCGGTACTTTCCAATATTTTAGAACGAATTATAGAACTACAACTACGGGATTATTTTAAAATAAATCAAATCCTGCCCTTTACGTGTAATCTGACTTTAAAAAGGTCATAGTTGTATTACTGCTTTATTAAACATTGTAGATAATATAGTTACTGCTACTAATAAAGGTAAAATTACACTCTTGGTATCATTAAATTACTCCAAGCATTTGACACAATTAATCATAAAATTCTAATAGCTATATTACATGACGTTAGACTGTCGGATGAGAATTACCTTACAGATCGTTTTCAAGCAGACAGTATGCGAGGTATGTATCTGATTATCTCAGAATAACTTCAGAAGTGCCGCAGGGGTCTATTTTAGACCCAATTCTATTTAGTATCTATTTATATATATCTACGTTTTTATTAGTTTTGCAAAATTGCACGTCCCATTTTTAGGCTGATGACTCTCAAATTTACATGTCTTTTGATTCTAATAATGTAATAAATGCTTGTAATAGTATTAATCAAGATCTTCAAAAATTAGCCGGCATCTTTTAAACAACACGAACTTAAATTAAATCCAAACAAATCCGTGGTGATGTTGTTTGGTAAAAAAAATGACAGAGAACGGGCAGCGGTCGATATATTGTTACGGTCATTTTCTGCAAATTGTACAAAATTTGTCGATGTCTTAGTTTTCAAAGTTTAATTTTTCTCGACGCCAATAGGTGGTAGTCGTTGTTGCTTTTGACAATTTCTGATATAGCCTTTGTTGATTTACTTTAGAAAAAACGTACTATGCGCATTTTCGTGGCTGTTGTGATGGTGATCAGTTGTTGGTACGCCGTTATTTGACTTATTTAGGTAATAATGAAGATGGATTGACGAGCATTTTTCTTTTTTACGGTCACTGTAAGTTGAAAATCCTTCACCCCTAATACAACGTGGTTACCGACATCTTTGTTTTACTTTATTTTAGATCTAAGCAAGGATAACCATCTAAGCACGGATATCCATATAAGCACGGATATTATTATCAGCTAAATATAGGTGTATTCTCTTGCAAATACTGGTCTTCTAACGTGAAACACGAATTACTCTTATTTCGACGGGTCTGCTGTTTCTTTCCACGACGTCAAATGCGGCCGACAGAAAGTCCATTTTTTTACCCTAGTAGCAGTATAAAGTACACGATAGATGCGTGGGCTGGATTATCAATCCACCGACGTGTTCCCTTTAATGTGATACGACGTGTTGGCAACTGTTACTAGACCTCCGAAGGGACTGTACATTATTAACAAAATTTGTGCTCCGATGAAGTTCTTACTCCGAATACGCTAAATGTTTTGCGCGCGCTTTATGCGCACCCTTTGTATTTGCGGCCGTCTTATCAAAATAAATTCTTGCTTTTTCTATACTGCCCCCTCGGTTAGTCCAAAGCTGTTCGTGCGCCCAAATAAAATTTTGAAGTCGGTTGCAAAGTGAAACGTTATCTGTACGCGCAAGGGGTACTAAACTCCTTCGGTTATTTTAGATTAATTACATATTTGTTACTGTATTTACTTGTAATAAAATGTTCTAGTTGCAATAAAATTTATATCTTATTCTAGTGGATTTCGTTGTTTGAAGTAGTGTGTCTACCGATTGTTCACTATCAAGTTACTGATTAAATCTGATAGATTTCTCGCGTATTAACTATTCAGTAGAACCCGCCATTTTTTGTATCCGGGTACAACAGATAGAAGAAGACATAAAATAAATTTGTCGTTGGCAAACTTATTGTAATAGTTGCTTTACTATATCGGTAGAACTAATTGACGGAACTCGCTATTTGTCGAGTCGATCTTCTACGACATGGAAGCCATTCCCTATTGCTAAGTAGAATGTCACATTTTCTAGAGACAGCTCTATGTCTCTTGCTGATTTTTGATTAGGGTGGTTGGAAGGACAAGTTAGGACAGGGTTACTGGAGACACTTCTTTTTTTTTTTGATAGTGACCGGCTTACCATCTAGCCGAAGTAGTATATGTGCCGTATCTTTTGTTTCTGTTGGTCCTTTGTCTGTACTTGTCTGGGTTTGTTATCTTCTTTTGTATATCTTTTACTAAAGTATTTTTTTTCTTAATTGTGTTTCCTGTACTTTGTCTAAACTTTTCCATATTTCTGTGTTGTTGTTAAATCATTCGTGGCAATTCCTGAATCTACAGATTTGCATTTGCTTCTGATTTTCCTTTCTTTGCTGTGTTTTTTCCCCTCTTCATCTTTTTTTAATTATTTTTTTTCTTCTGGGTTTGTAGTTTTGGTTTCCTGATGGGTTTGTTTTTTCTGAGTTTGCTGCTAAGCTGATTTTTCTTTTTTTTTGTTATTTGCTAATCATAATCCGATACGCATCGGTGATTCATTTGTTTTCTGGTTAGTTAGTAGTAAGGTTTTGTTTTTGCTTGAAATCTTATCCGCTTAACGCTAATTTTCAGAAACCACACTTTTGCTTCTACTTTATCTATGAAGTTAGATAATAAGCAAAATCCTGATATTTTTTCTACACTACTTTTATTATCTTCCTTTCTACTACTTTTAGTGTAAACTACCTGTTATTTTATTTTTGAGTGGTTGTAGGGCAATTAGGGCAGGTTTCACTTTTGTTTGTGTCAGTTAACATTTTGACTTTGACTTTTAATGAGATTCTAGGTTGCGGAAAAGTACGCTCGTGGGTTAGTTTAGTTGTCGAATAACGTGATTTTTAGACTCAGTAGTCTCGTTAAGATCGTTTTGTTGACACTTGTGTTTGTCCGTCTGTGGTTTCTAACCAGACTTTTCCTTTGTTTTTTTTGGTTTTCAGGGCCTTTTTGGTCCTTGACACTTGCCACAATTTCTACTCTTGTGGAATTGACGTACGTGCTCTCCTTGTTTGGATTCGCTTGTTCAAGTAAACAAAGCCTGTAGGTTCAGTAGATTTTCTGCATTTACTGCATTTCGCTTTTGGCGATTTCACTACTGATACCTTACTGTATGATACTTTTTTTTCTCTGGGAAATCGATTGGTTTTTCGCTGTTTTTGTTTTCTTGGGAGATATCATTCTACAAAAGTCTGCTCGGCAAACGTGACTAGATTTTGGCTAGCATTTTCGTTAGTCTCTGTATGTGTTTCTTTAGGTTTCTGCGTTGTGTTACTAGTGCTGTTTTTTTTCGGTTGTTACCGAGCTTCACCTTTTGCTAGGGTGGGATTTGTTACGATCATTTTCCGTAAATTGTGCCAAATTTGTCGATGTCTTAATTTTCAAATTTTAACTTTTTTTTGACGCTAATAGGTGGCGGTCGTTGTTGCTTTTGACAATTTCTGTTACGGCCATTGTTGATTTGCTTGAGGAAAAACGTACTATGCGCATTTCCGTGGCCGTTACACCATTTGCTTACGATTTAGGCAAAATATTAGTGTTCCAAGATGTTACACTGAATTTGGTAAACGTGGTTTTTCATATTGCATAACAAAATATAACGACATGCTTGCGACTTTCAAGCATTTATCGCATGTGCAGTTTTGATTACATCTTTTCAGCTTTAAAATTAAAATATAAATATTAAGCTCTACACTTGTTTCTGGTTTTTGTCGTTTGACTTATAATGCAGCTTACTATGTGTGCAGTTTCTCTTGTGAAGACGATTTCAACCTTAGATTTAAGTTTAAATTTTAGTTTTAGTTACCACTGTTTTTTTTGTGTGTTTTTTCTCTTTCTTTTTACTCGCATTAAACGAAATTTAATTGTTCTGTTTCATATGTTAAATAGGTTAAGTGAAAGAGCAGCTTGCTCAGAAATGAGCAAACTGAACTTCGCCCATCGTTACAATATTATATTTTTTTTTTGTATAATTTTTTGTTTTGGGAAAAATAAAGTCTATTATTATTATTATTTCGTTAATTAAGTTACTGAAAGGAAAACTCTGCCCAAGCTAAAAAACGCTCTATTTTATTCTACTGCATAAACACATACTTTGTAGTTTGAATTTGATTCTTAACCAGATTTTAATCTCAGTTAAGATAACAACTAGGCGCTCACGTTTTTCCTTTGTAAGTAGCGATTTAATTAAATTAATTAGAAAATTCCTTAAATCGATGGAAAGATACTAGATAACGGTCCTTACGCTATAAAGCTTCAACATTGTTATACGTAGGATTCAAGAGTGTTTCAAACTCAAACAACCCCGTCATTTTTATTACTTTTTTAACTGTTTAATCAAATTAACCGAGACCTAATTCAACAAACATATTAATAATCTAAATTCTTTTTTGTATTTAATTTATGCACGTTTGCTTAGTAACAAGAAAAAATGAAGATATAAGTTAGAAACGTCGCTACCGAGAAAATTACTTGCCTAGTGTACGACAACTTTCTTTTCTCTTTATCTTTAACGAGAATTAAGTTTATTTCTTAAAAGAAAACGCAGAAAACACGACCTGCATTATATTATTTCCTCAAACGATTTTGTTAAAAGCTTTACATGTATAGAAAGCTACGGTAACGAACGCTAAACGAAATTGTTGCCGTTGCTGTTTATATAACAAATGTAAACAACACTCAGACATGCACATAATGAAACAAAGTTTGTTTAGTAAATTGTGGATCGCGCGTCAACTTTTTTTTTTATTATCAATTACTTTTCGTAGGGTTAGTTTAGTGGCGAGACCAAGGAGGTGCTACCACTTTTGTCTCGCAGTTGTTGAAAGAGTGAATAATTATATTGCACGTAATAAACCTTTAATTACATCCGGCTAAAATTCAAAAGCAGTTTTTGTAATTAATTGTAACACGGGCCAATTAAAGAGAGACAAAGAAAATTACGTCTTTGTGATGGGAGTTAACGTCGAAGCTTTTACAAAAGGATTCTTTAGACCGCACAATTTTGTTTTTTTTTCCGGTGAATTATGTGTAGTAAAACTCAAAATAAAAATATGACTACATTTTAAAGTTTATTCTTTGCTTTCAATTTATTTAATTTAAGGCTTCTTAAAGTTCTTAACAAACTTTTTATGATGCAATGTAGTGTCGGGAGTTTCAACTATATTGACGACTACATTGTGGTAGAACAAATTCTGGTTAAAAGCAAATAGATACGGCCATAAATTAGAATTTGTATGCCTGTTTTGACGGCATTTCAGCTATAATATGTTTGATTTAACACTGCCGTAGTGTCAATCTCCGATTCACAACCATAGAACATTTACTAAATAAAAGGAGATATTTGCTGACAATTTTTTTTTTATTTTCACTGTAGTATGCGTTTTTTTAATTCTATGAATACACTTTTCATGAATTATGGTAAAAGAACTAGTTCGTTGTGCAAAGAAAGTATACATAATTTATAAAATATGAGGGTAAAGTGCAGAAATAAACGAGTTGCATTTTTGAACAAGGAATATGTTAGTACCGGTGGCGTATATGTTTATTTTTTTTCATATTTGACTATGCGATAATGTTTTTTTGAAAGACCTTAGTGTTAGAATTATGTATAACTAATTTAATAAATTAATAAATTAGTGCTTGTCTGCAACCGTTATATTACGTGATAAATGATCAATAAAGTGGCTACATACATTTCACCACATAGATTTTTATTTAGCAATTTCACAATTTCTAATAACAGTTTCATAATTTCTAGGCCACACAAGAAACAATCTTGCGAAATATGCGAGGCAAGCAGGAAACTTTTATTCTCGGAACTGCATCCTACAGATTACTGCTAAGTTTTATTATTTACGTAACTATTCAGTGATAATTCGTATGAAGCTCAAGTACATATGACATTGAACGGTATGATCTCTAGTATTTAAGTAAATTTTTATTTGGTGTACACTTCATAACCGAACGTTCTTTTAACCAGCTTAATACGGGCTCGGGCGCTTTACTTAGAGCGGTTGACGCAAAAACAAAAAGCCTTTTGGGTTTGCGGGAAGTACTTACTCCTTTAATTCTAGTTTAAGTTAGTTTAAATCGCCGTGTGTAAGTGATATGTACGCAGAGCTTCTTAGTAGCCAATCCTCAATTGGAACGTTAACTTTAACTAGAGTGTAACTAAAGCTTACCTGAAATTCGACACATTAATTGCGAGTTTCATTTACTGTTAAGCGAGGCTGCTGCTAACGCACGTAACTATATGCGACAGTCTCTCTATTTCTGTCACATTCTTCTAGTACTTTAAGATTTGTCTGTTGTATTGAATTGTCTGTCTTTCTCTCTGGTTTGTGTTTGATTTAGCGTATTAGACTTTAAGACTTTTAAATTTGTTTTTTTAGGTTGTTCCTCTAGAACCGTCGCTTTTTTTTTTCTAAACCATAACCGTTACAACTGCGATGTGATACATGCTTTGGACGATAGACACCGCAACAAAAGCGTTTCATCAACTCCATCGTCCAACAAATACACCCTACGTCTCGTTACGACATAGCCATCAACGATCACACCGCATACTCGTTACAGAAACCTCAGAGGCCAAAGTCATGCATTCGTCCTGGTAGTGCGGCCCTAAGTCTTCGAGGTACTACCTGTCAGATACAGGTACGTTGGTACTACGTCACGAAGCTTATCAAGCCCAGTTCTGACGTCTTAATGTTGTTGGATACAGCACACGCTTTCTCTGAATCCTCTACTGAAGCAACGCAAGCGTCACATCAGCAGCACAGCAATGCCAGCATCCGGATGACCCTACACCATCGAAAACATCAAAACAACGGTAAAACAGCCTCCGCATCAAAGCATCTACTAGCAGCAACAACACATACATCAAACACTAACATCAAGAACATCGCTGAGTACAGCAGCCACTACGACACGACCACTAGAAACAGAAAAACAACATATTATCACCCATTCTGGGAGGCACGTACATTTTTCAACCACCGTTAAATAAATTTGCATACAACCCAGCAAGAGCCAGTATCGTGGTAAAATGTTCACAACTGGCCTGGAATAATATGTCGCGACATACATTTTACCGCAAACATTTTTATTTAGCAAACAATAAAATTTCTAATATATATAATAATGTTTAGGCCACACGAGAAACAACCTTACGAAATATGCGAGGCAAGCAGTATAAAATTTGCAATACTGCAAACGCAGGGGAGTTCGCGTATAAATACCGTAGTAGTAGTAAAATAGTATAGCATAGCATAGCATCGATGGTAATGTCAGTAGCACGTCGGTAACGTAAAACTTCTAACCTAGTTATAAATCAGTGTGTTATGTGCAAATAAATAACTTTGAACCGCACGTCTTGTTATTCACTTCTACAATCCAAAATATAATATTAACATCCCTAAAACGCTATAATTACAACAAATCTGCCAACTTGCTGCACCCGTCTCAATCTATGTCAGAAGTATTTCTAAACTACTAGAGAAATTTCTCGAGACTTGGGTATTCCTCAAAGTACGGTTCATCGCATTATTCAAACCCATAGGTGGGTAAGAGGTATACCTCTCTTTATAAAGTTTAATCTATTTTACACTCAAATTATAAACCCCCATGTTTTTTTTACATTTTTTGCTGTTTTTAGGCTACATCCTACCATATCAACTTACACCAAGGCCTTACTCCTCCGGATTTCGACTGAAGGATAGATTAAAAGACTTTTGTTTAAATTAGAGCATTTTGGTATTCGTGGAAACTTTCTGAACTGAATTGGCGCTTATCTAAGAGACAGGAAGTTTTACGTTAAAGATGGCGATTCTATGTCAGTGGAACAATCTGTGTTAAGTGGAGTAACTCTGGGTTCAGTGATCGGTCCGTTATTGTTTGTTTTATACTCAAGTGGCCTTCAATTTCATATTAAGAGCAAAAAGGCATTCTATGCAGACGATACTAAGATATTTGCCGGTCTAATTCTTAACAAGTGTTATCTCCAGAGTGACTTAAACGCTATTTTTAAGTGGTGTTTGGACTGGTTGTCGCCTCTCAACATAAATAAATGTGTTGTTATGCACATGGGGAAGAACAACCCACACTTTCATTATTTTATAAATATACAAGATTTAAATAAAGTTAAGTCTTACAATGATCTCGGTGTTACAGTTACTGAAAATCTTACTTGGTCTGCCCACGTCGCATCAATCACCAAAAAGAGTAACTCTACATTATATCTTCTGAAATGAGCTTTTGCTGCAATATCTTTTCAAACTTCTATATACCTCTATAAAACATATATTCGTCCAATTATGGAATAATGCGGAGCTGCATGGTGTCCAGAGTTAGTGCGCAACAAAAAAACTACTTGAAGATATCCAACGTCAAGCTACAAGACTGTCTTTCAAACGTAGAAGACCAGATTATTTAGAAAGATTGACACTTGGCCGATTGCAGACTTTTGAAGACCGCCGCCTTCGCGGTGATTTAATTTTAACTTTTCGTATCTTACGATACTTATTCGTTTTAGACAGGGATGATCGGCTTCGTGGTCATAATCTAAAACTAAAAAAAGGGAAATTTGTCACTAGTTCGTGAAAAAATTTTATTTCAAACCGTGTTTTTAGTACATGGAATAACTTACCTCCACACATCATAAATGCTTCATCAATAAACGTGTTTAAAACGAACTTGACAACTTTTTGTTTCCGACATAAATCTTTTGTCACTTTATTGAGTTTATTACTATGTGTTTGTATTGTAAACCTTAGTTTACAAAACTGATAGTCTATAAGTATATTATTAATCCAGTTATGTTTTATTGTTCACATTTTAGTTTTAAGTTTTGTTACTAATCAAAAAATTTTTTTTCTTATTTATTGATTGCTACTTTTAAAATGTATTTTTAGTTTAAATGGGTTTATGGGTCTTTGGACTCTAACCCTTATTTACTTAAAATAATAATAATAATAATAATTTTTGCTACTGGCTATTAAACATGGTAGCAGAAAATCCTCAATTTTTGTCAAATGTGTTGTGGACTGACGAAGCCACTTTCGGTAGTAATAGGCAATTGAATGCGCACTTTTGGGCCCGAAATAATCCACGCTGGTTTGGAAAAGTCCAGCATCAAGGGAGATATAGTGTAAATGTTTGGTGTGGGATAATTGGAGGGCGTTTACTTTGGAAGGAGCATTCAATGGTCAAACATACCTACATTTCTTAGAAAAAGTTTTTCTAGCATGATGGTTGTCCCGCCCATTATGCCCTTGCTGTTCGCCAGTATTTAGATGCCACCTTCCCTGACCGTTGGATCGGAAGAGGAAGCCTGTTCCCTTGGCCTCCAAGGCAAGTTTTGTAATGTTATTCGCCGTAAAATTGCTTCAGTATTTAACACAAGAATCTTTGGATGTTGCATTTTGGAATGATTCTGTTTATAATTGCGCACATATTAAAACTTATTAAATATTTCAAGGTCTTAGCAAGAAGGCCAACTTCCCGCGAGGATATGATTGCAAGAATCAAGAATGCCATCTTGAACATCCCAAGAGCTGAAATTGAGAATGCTGTTCTTTCAACTAATCAGCATCTTCAGATGTGCATCCAAAATAAGGGAGGCCATTTTGAACACCTGGGTCGCCATTATATCCTTTTTTTTCCTTTTATGGGTTTTATTAAAAAACGGTTCTTTTTAGAACCACAGACCATTTCATAAAAAGAATTCCGTAAAGTAACTATATTATACCTACTAAAATCTTTGTAAATGGTTTCAAAATAGATGGTCTAACATATTCGAATTCGGATATAGTATACCTATTTAGGTTTTTAGGCTTATTTTTTAAATTAAAAGTTAGAATTACGAGAGTAATATTAAAGTGACAATAACTTCAAAATGCGTTTAGTCCCTTTGGAGCAACATGAATGTTCTGATAATATATATTTTTTTAAATAATACCTAAATGAATTCTATTTAGACTGACAATTGTCTATTTAACATTTTATTTATTTTGTGCTAAATTTTTAATAGTTTTAGAAAATTTACCGCGCGGTCCTCGATCTTTATCATAAAGAAAAAATCATATCATTCCATTTGATTTTTTGATTTTTTTAATTTGGGTCATGGTGTCAAAACTAGCCCTCTCGCGGAGAAGGATTCAACTAAATTAACTATACTTGATTCTTATTGTTTAAGGAATGCTCTTTTCAACAATACCAAATTTGTTAAAATCGGTTAAACCGTTAAGAATTTAAAGCAGGTTATTGCAAAAACAATTGAACGCCCCTGCCATCTTTGTTTTTGAAATAACTGAACTTTGTTTTTACGAAAATGATAGATAAACTGGTTTTCTTTGCAAATGTGAAAAAATTTTTTTGTTTATTATGCGAAATTTATAGAAAATGCAATTTAAAAATTTAAGATGGCAGTTACGCCCTTTGGTGGTCATTTTAAAACTTGAAAATATTTTCCTGCAATTCTTCATGGCCGATTTACCTAATATTTTTTTACACCAAAGTTATACGACGAACGGTTCCTGAGATATGGCCGAGGAACCGTCTTATTGGGTCACCGGTACATTAAATTAAATTTTGTCCCTTAGACACTGTTTCTCCCTGACGAAATTTATTTGCAATTTCAACGGCCATTGATTTATTTTGATGTATTAACTTTTCGTAGTATTATGTTGAGTGTAGATTATGTACAAATTTTTTGCGTGTGTGACATTGTTGTTATTTTAGGTTTGGGTTCCATTCATAAGTTCAGAGATTTTTTTTAATTATTTTCATTTTAAATGTTTTGTTCGGTTTCGGAGATCAACTAAAAGTAGGCTTTTGGATGCCTATTGCAATAACAACCATTATCTTTTATTGAGCCACTGAAACCGTACATTTACCCCGAAGCTATTAAGTTTTTTCATAAATAATATTTTATTATTTTTACTACTCTATTGCTCTAATTTTTTCAGGAGTAACTAGCTGCTAGTACAAAACATAGATTCGTATTATAAACAGATTTATTTGTTTTAAAAGTTTTCACATCTAGCGTGTGCAATTTTTATGCTTGTCAACAACGAAACAATTTTAAAATGACTGCATGTCACGCACTTGGGAGTTGTGGAAAAGAGAACAAGATATTCCATATTAATTGTAAATTAGAATTACCTAAAATTTTAACACGGTATGTGTAGATTGCTATCACACACCAGCATTTAGGCTAAATCATAAATCGTAAAATACATAAATCTTCTTTATTACAAAATTAGGGAAAAACAAGGAATTTTTTTTTAATGTTATTTACGCCTAGAACACGATTAGTTTAAGTATTTAGTTTTCTATTTATTCAACTTGTAAAAAAGGATAAAAAAATGCACACCCTTTTTGTAGAAGGTTAAAAGTTTTTCTGGTTTAGTTTTAATCTGGTTTTCAAAATGTTACTCAGTAGTTGAATAATGAACTTTTTCAAAACTGTTTAAATACACTTATACGTCTATACCTGTATTGAGTTTTATCTAGGAGGTGAGATCTAAAAATAATCATTAGATTCTAAAAATTCTTTTACTGATAGATATCTTCAAGGTGGTCTAACCAAATCTTTACACCCCGATTTTAGGGCTTTAACACGTTAAGCGCCACGAGGTATAATGCGTGTGCCGCACCTGATTTGGTTCTTTGGGCCTCGCGACACATATGTTATGTCTCATTGCTGGCAGTTCTATTTGGCCGCGTAACATAAGTCCTGTGCCTCGCTGATGTGATTTTCTTATGGGAGCCGAAAGTGCGTGGCCCGAGGACCAGACCTTGATGTTGGTCCGTGGATTTTGACTTTTTTTTGGCTGGTTTTAGGGAATTTGAAGGTAACAATAAAACAGACTATACCTATCATGTAAAAATATACTTTATTTGGAATAAAACGAACGTAAACACTAATATGTCAGAATTTTCATTTTTTTTGGGCATTATGGTCTTCAAAAAAACATTGAATACAATAATATTTGCTACAGGCAGAACATTGCCATTTGGAACGCGACCCTTTACTTAGGGCAACTTTTCGCCCATCTTTTTCTTTGAGATTTCGATAGCACACGACACAACGCAAACGCGAATTTGTTTCCACTAACACATGTTCATTACTTACTTCATTGTTGTCTTCTTCAAAAGTTTCGTTTAGATTAGTCTCCACGAGTCCAAGTAGAGATATGCAGAGTTGTTCTCGGAAATCTGTGATTGAGATTCTATTCTGAGTAACCTCCTTATAAACTATATGAGCATTTACTACGGCCGAACCTAATAGAAACTCTATGGCCAGTTTTCTGTACCATTTGGTACTTCTTCGTAAACAATGCGAATAAGCCTTGACCTGATCGGAGATATCAATGAAAGATTTTGCATGATTATAATCAAGGATAGCTTCCGGTTTTTCAATTTCATCACCTCGTTTCTGTATTGTTTTTTGTGCGTCCGTGTGAACAGTACTCAACATAAGGACGTCCTTTTTGTCGTGCCATTTTAATACTACTATTCCTGTATTACTTTCTTGCGCCACTACGTCTTTACGCTTTAATTTTTTTGCACTATGTCCTTTGGATTATATTTACGATTGGTACGTAAAGTACCAATCAAATGGGTTTGTTTTGCTAACAATTTAGTTGCCAAAGAAACACTTGTATAGAAATTGTCAGTGTATAATTTTCGACCAGCGTCCAAAAGTCCTTCCATTAGGGATAACACTACATTTTCGGATGCCTGTCCTCCTTGTACGCAGTCATTACCACAATATATTTTCAAATTATAAGTATATCCACCTTCACAACACAGCTTATAGACTTTTATGCCGAATTTATGTCTTTTGTTTTTATGTATTGTTTGAACCGGAGGCGTCCACGGAATGGGACCATAGTCTCATCTATACACAATTGTAAACCAGGTGTGAAAATATTTCGAAATCTTTCTAGTAATTTGGTTACCAATGGACTCAGTTTTCGAAGTCTGTCGTTGTCAAGCGAAGCATCTTCATTATCGCTGAAATGCACCATAGCTAAAAGCAGTTCGAATCTGTTTCGGGGTAAAATTTTGGAAATTTCATTGGAATACAAAGGACTCTTCCTCCAATATGATCGCAATGTTGGCTGTTTCACCAAACCCATCCACAGAAGAACACCCAAAAATTTTTGGATTTCTAAATTATTAGTAGGAATCCATTTCCTAACACGAGATTTTGGCTTATTTGGTTTGGCCAAGCATTGTTCAGCGTAGCGATTAGTTTCCACTACAATATGGGTCACTATTTCATCGGTCAAAAATAATTTGAAAATATCAATTGGGGCTTTGTTATAGAAATCTTCATATATTTGAGCGTCAATACCAATATTCTGAACGAGAAAAGGAAACTGTTTTAGTGAGGTACCGTCGACTACACGCCAATTTAGTTGGGACAGGTCACTATTATTACCTTCATCTTGGATCTCTTCGTTTTCACTAGCAGCACTCTCCACGGTAAATTGTGCAATAACTTCTTCTATTACTTGATTCATATTGTCATCCCCTTGATTATTAGGTGTACAATTTTTTTCTCGGCTAGTTGAAGCGCCATCACTTGAAATGTGCTGTTTTTTCTCTGAACAATTACCTCTCAAACGTTTTTTCTTTGGTTGAGCAAAATTACTTGTAGAACTACTATCGCTACTGTCTGTCTCACTGCCACTTGGGGAATACTCATCAGATAAGTATACATCACCAAATAACTCATTATTGTCACTCTCTTCATCCGATAACATTTCATTCCACAAACGCGCAAGTCTTTCTTGCTCTTCTTCATAGCTCGGCATTACTAAATTTATAAATAGTTTACACTAATTTCCACGCAGTAATTTGGACCACAATAAAAATGTACGTACAATACAAACGACGCTCTAGTACTGAATAACACCTAACATGGCTCAAACCGCGAGAACACGCGTGTCTTGACTTGCAAAAACCGCGACGCAACTTATGTGTCGCGTGGCCTCACTGGTCAGTAGAGGTCAGCGGGCCGCGCGACATACAACGAGTACCTCAAAAAAAATTGGAAAACAGCTAAACTAATAGGATTTGAGGAAAAATTTAACTGAATATGCTAAACTGCAACCAAAAGTAAGTGAATTTGACAATTATAACAGTTTGGCCCAGGGACGGGATTTTCTAATTCTACTGTGGCGCTTAACGTGTTAAAATCGAAATCCGGAAAAACGGACCAGTCGATTACTGATTCGGCACCAACTTGACTGCTTTCTTCATCCACTTTTCTGAGAATACAAATTTAGCCACTCAGCTACACGTGCTGTCGAATGTGCAGGGCATCCGTCTTGCTGGAAATACATTGGTTGTCTTTCTGTTAGCGGCAAGTCATCTAACTAGTCTGCCCTGAATTTTTCAATTAGCGTTAGATAAGCATTTTTGATTTAACCGTCCCTCTATGAAGTAAGGTCTAATTATTTCCAAAACGATATGAAACAGCGCACCACACATTCACTTTTTGGTAATACTTGTCTTCTACGGTTGATCCGAAAATTTTCTGTAGACCAGTACCGACAATTTTGAGAGGAAACAACGCTATTTGTAATAAAAGTTGCTTTGTCTGAGAATACAATGTTTTTATAAAAATTTCGTTCTTGAAGACATCGCTCCCCGAAGGTAAGACGAAATAATAATTTACGACCTTCATCACCTTCTTCGATAGTGTGCACAAATTTTGGTTTGAATGCCTTTACATTGGTCGACTTATAAATTCTTTGCAGTTCTGATTTACTAATATCGAGATTAAACGCGAACGTTCCCTTGATGATAGTCTGGGATGTTCATCCACCGAAACAAAGGGCAAGAACAGTTGCGGTATCATTTTCGTCATATTTCTTTTTAACGTTACCAACATGCCAGTTGCAAGAAATTTTTAACTAATTCGCATGGCAGTCATACGTGTAAGATTGGTGTTGGTCCAAGCCTGTAACACTGAACAAAGTAAATTCTCTGTTGTAACGATAACATAATTTAGCAGTAATATACTTTGAACTAAAGACAGTTACTACAAATTGCAATCTGACGTACTTGATATTATACTTATTTTTTCAGCCCTCAATGTTATTTTATTTATTTCGCGTCGTTTCTTGTAAATTCCAAATTCGCAAATAACGCTGAGTAATTTTTAAAAAATTACCGTACATCTATAATATTATTAAACTTTGTTAGTTAAATTTGTTGTAAATACTATTTGTTTCATTTAATTGTCTACAAATAAAAATTTTAATAAATGAATTAGATACCTACAATTTATTCTGTTCAATCTAAAACAGACAGTTTAATGAAAGTATTTAGATTGTCCTGAAATTTGGTATATGGCATAATTATCATTATGAACAACTTTTTTTTAGTAACATTTTCCATACCCCAAATCAAAAGGGTACTTTACCTGAAAAGAAAATAGTTCTTGCTTTACCGTCACGCCCATTTTGTTTTTCAAAATACGAAAAAATTTTTAAAATTTGTTTTACGCCAAGCAGGGTTTTATTCCAAATCTTGAAATAAAATTCAAAAATTTTAGCCCATTACACCTCTTGTAACATCAATCCTGGGACAAACTGTATATTTACTTGTTCAGTTTTTTAATGTTTTTTTTTTTTGTGTCAGATAGAATTTCCCGTCAGTTGACTTCCTTACATTAATCTTATTAAATATTCATCCGGGTCAGCGGCGTTGTTTGCGAGGTAATTTGGTTATTACATTTTCCCGTGATGCTACGTGTTTGGCAAAAACTTTTTAACTCTCATCGAGGAAGATTTAGCTAGACACTATTTTATTTATAACTTCATGAATTGCTATTGATTGTGTTTTGCACATAACACAACAACAGATACCCAAATAAAATATTTCTAAGTAAATAAGTAGGTACTACTCTAATAGTACAATAGCTGGTAACAAAGTGTAAAAAGGTCGAAAGAGTTCGGGAAAAAATGATAGGTTAAAGTTGAGAAAGAATAAAATACGGGATTGGTGCAAAGATACAAGACATCAGTTTTTTGGCACGGCGTTTTTGAGTCTCAAAAATAAGTGTTTTATTGCTACATGTGTACAAGTTGGGCAGTTTGTCCAAATATTGAAATGAAGTGTGTCTATTATGCCAAAACTGCCCAAACCTCGTTAAATTTAAATTTTCTGCGAAAATATGTGACAAAATATAGATTTTTTTTTGTAAATAATATGATATAACATTTGTTATAGAAAATCATGCGGTTAGTCACTGGTTACATACATTGTTATTTTCGATGACATATCAACAAAAAGTAAAAATTTAGAAATTACTTTTAACAGACACTTTAATTGTATTACAAAGAACAAGATCAATAGATCATTCTTTAAAACTACTGACGTAAAAACAAAACTTGATTTATAACGTATCGATGAAATTACTTTAAATAAAATATTTAGTTTGTGTTGTGATTTTGGGAGGTAGGACGCTAACAAGGTAGGAATTTTATTAATTTCAATTTGAAAGAAAGAAGTTAAATTGATTATAATTACACAAACAGCAGAGGGTTTGAATAGAAAACGCTTCTTTAATTTTACTATATTTTCAAAATTTCACATAGTTTAATACAAAATGTGTTGTTTGCATATTTTAGTTATTTTACATTTGCAACTTTAAAGGTGACTTGTTTAGTAAATTTTGATTTTGCAAGGTTTCAGTAAGGTTTGAGGTTTCTTAGTTTTATTTATGTTTTTTTCAATAAGACTTCAAACCCAAACTAACTAATCGGGAGCTTATCGTTTTTTAAGCGCGTCGCGAAAAAAAAGTGTAGTGGGACAGTGTATTTGTTTAGAATTATTTTTTAAATAATCTTCCATTACAAAACATCTAATTATGTTAGATAATATATTTCAAATACAGTAAGCAAGCATTTTTATTTTGTCAAGTATATAATTCTTATTTCCACAGATTTTTAACGCGTTTAAACTTGTACCTGCGTGTCTTCTACATGGAATGCATTATCAATTCGTTACAAATATTCCAAAATATTAACTTCTCTTTTCATTGGTGCCCAAGGCATTAATTCATTAGTTACCACACTACATTTTTACAAAACGTAACATAAAACCCCAAAATCAAAAACAAGACCATTTAATTTCTGCCTTACGTTATTTTACAAAGAGTGCAATACATTTGATTGCTGGTATCTCTAATTGCAAATAACAAATAATTGAGTTTTTAGTTTGTTTTAAAAAAGTGACGCTTTTATGAAGTAGCACTACGTTAACAATGCAATCTTTTGTTTTAACATTGGAATGTATCTTCTTTAAAGTGCTCAAACATAAACAGCCAATTTTTTTAATATTCTTTTCCAATTTGTCAAATGCGTATAATTATTACTCTCTTTCGGGAAAGAACGGAGTATAATTTTATTTTATTAGGTTACAATCAAAATCTTTTTTTTAAGGTTTAATTTATTTTTATGTCATTTGCAATGACTTGGTTTCATTGCGTAAAATATCATTAATGATCATTCTAAAATTGGTTCGTTTGAAAATATTTTGAATTAACTATAATACATTAATATTTTAGCGCAATCATTAAATATCTATAATTACACTAAAATTATAAGGCAACTACGTTTACGTGTATAACAACATTTAATAATAATAGAAATAATAATATTTAATGTGTATAAATATACACAAAAGGTGGGAGATTCAGCAGAATGCTGTTCTAACACTCCAACCAACAAAAGAATAAAAAAAATACAAAGAGTAAAGATGTGTTTGATGTACATATCTTATACTAACTTAAATAGATTTTAGTTTACAACAATATTTTTAAATGAATATTAAAATACTAAAAATAATTACAAAAGTAAGTCCTATACCTGCAGGTTTTTTTGCTCTTTTAGTAAAATTAGTTTCAGCTCCTTTTTAGTAGTAGACCATGATTTCTTGTCAATATTCAGTTGAAATTTGTTAAAAGATTTGTAGCTAAGTACTCAAATGAATTTTAAATTTGAACGTTTTGTGAGAAGGTATGGTATATTTATTTTTGGACCTTATATTAACATTATGAACTGCTGACCTTGTATAAAGCAAGTCGTATAAATATTTAGGCTGCTTATTACTGATAAAATTTGAAAAAGTAATAAAAATATATTATAGGTAAATTGACACATTTAAACGCAGAAAATTATAAATTAACTTTTGGATTGCATTGGTTTTTGGGCTTGTTAATGGTATTTCAGCTTGTTGGTGGGTGTAACGCTTGAAATTAATTAATAACCCATTTCTATTAGTATTTCTGATCACAACTATAAGGAGAAAAGTAAAAAAAAAATGGATTCCCCAAAGATTATCAAACAGCAATAATTCAAAAAAAAAAATTGTGTTTATGTACAGAATGTTAATTTCGCAAGTTTGAAGATACTATGGATTTTTGGCATGTTTAGGTTTTAGTGGTTTTCCTAAACCTTAAAGCAAATGCTTTGCCAAGACGAACCAATCTACAATTTCACAACATGTACAATAAGAACTAATAAATGAATCTAAAGAGACATCCAGTAATACAAAGCTTGTTTTATACATAAGTTGCTAATGGTACTGTGTGTTAATTTAGATAGCATAAAGACGTTTCTATAGCTTCACGAGGCTACTTGAGTTTACTGCGGTAAGCCAACGTCCACAAACATCAACATAGTTATTATTGTCGTTGGTTACGGTTGATCTGCTAATGATACTGTGTGTTGATTTAGTAAGTTTGAACACTCTTAGATTCAAAAGGACCACTTGAGATTACTGAGGTAAGCCAACGCCTAAAAACAAGTTTTGTTGTTTTTTTTGTTTACACATGAGCGGCTAATAATACTGTGTGTTGATTTAGTAAGCTTAAAGACTCTATAAATTCAAAGAAACGACTTGAGTTTACTGCGGTAAGTCAAAGTCCAAAAACAGAGACAAAATTTGGTTGTTTTGTTGTTTATACCTAAGCTGCTAATAATGCTGTGTGTTGATTTAGTAAACTTGAAGACTCTTCTGTAGCTTCACGGGGCCACTTGAGTTTACTGCGGTAAGTCAACGTCTAGGAACATGAACATAGTTATTGTTCTCGTTGGTTACGCCTGAGTTGCTAATGATACCGTGTGTTGATTTAGTATGTTTAAAAATCTTAGATTCAAAGGGACCACTTGAGTTTACAGAGGTAAGCCAACGTCAAGAAACAAACTACGTTGTTTTCGTTGTTTACACATGAGCTGTTAATGATACTGTGTGTTGATTTAGTAAATTTAAAAACTTTATAAATTCAAAGAAACGACTTGAATTTACTGCGGTCCACATACATAGACACAATTTGGTTGTTTTTGTTGTTTATACCTAAGTTGATAATAATACTGTGTGTTGATTTAGTAAGTTTGAAAACTGTTTTATAGCTTCACGGGACCACTTTACAGTTTACTGCGGTAAGCCAACGCCCTGAGGCATCAACAAAGTTTGGTTGTTCTTCTTGTTTGCGTCTGAACTGCTAATGATCCTCTGTGTTGATTTAGTGAGCTTGCAGATTCTTTAGGTTCAAACCGAAAAGTTGAGTTTACCGTGTTAAAACGCACCCATAAAAAATACAAAATTTGTTTGCGGTTTCCAGAAAATTTGTATTTATTTGTTTCTATTTCAGATATCTATTTTATAACAAAAAATAAACGTACCCCTTTCTTTGCGCTTCCTTATTAAAATATAAAAAGTAATTATCAGTAATCACGCACTTCGCTGTTTTTCCTTAACTTCCAAAATAAAATGAACCTCAAGCGCAAGTATATTATACCTCTACATCGATACACAACATTATAATTATTTATATACACCCCAAACATACCTTAGTGTAAACATAGCTTTTTCAGGGCTAAAATTAAATCAAGGACCTAACACTCCCCAATCGGATACATCACAGAACATCATCAACGATGAATCCGATAATGAATCACCACATCTATGACAAAAATTAAAAAACGCTCAAAATAGATTTAACGCATTGGATAACACAAACACAAATTAAACAACTCAAAATTCTATTGGAAATTCCAAAAAGAGAATACTCAAACCCTCTCCTATATTTATATATGGAGTTACCAATTACTATAAATGATTTAGGATCTAACTCAAGTTCTAGAAACAGAACAATACAGCACAAAACTGTGTCTATCAATACAATTAAGATTAACGTAACACCATAGACTTCTACAGAAAGCTAATCTCGCATTTAAAAAATGTAAACATCATGTATCACACCTATCAGATAGAAGATGAAAAAAGCAAACAGGGTGGTTATTACAAACTTGCATCATCGAACATCGAAAAAAACAAGGACAAGTTACTCGAGCATGGCCACACTGTACGTAACATCACTATCATCAGATACAGAATATCCAAGAACCTTTGTTTTTTGTCGATTTTGTGCCTGTCTATATCAACAAAAAAGTTTACGAAATAAAATACTTAAACTATCAACAGATAAAAATAAAACCTCCGAGGAAAAACCACAATCCCAAGTAGAACAGGGCATTGGCCAAAAGCAGGCGCAATGTACTACCAATATTGACATATTGGCGCAATATAAAGCCAACATCACCAATATTGGCGCAATATTGGAATAAGGTTACATATATTGGGTTTACTATATTGGTACTTCATAGATGCAATATACTCCAATATGGCGCCATTATTTCTGCAATATTGCACATTACTTTAATTTCTTAACCAGATGCAAGAATCTTTCCAAACACCAACGATTTCAACACATGTACAAGAATTGAGGTTTAATTGCCAAGGAATCATCGTGAGATCACATTTAAACATCAAATTTGGACCATGGGATGCGGAATAACTATCGCAATAGTTACAGTTTTCAGTGATCTGGTGTACTTGTTTTCATCATGGCGTACTTTATTTTACACTAAAACAATACGCATACTAAATAAAGAATGTAAAATGTATGTCTTGCGACATCTCCTGTATACATTGACACGTGTGAATAGTATAAACTAAGAACTGTTGGCATTTTTCTTAATTTAAATAAAGAAACGTTTCTCTAGGTCTATGGGTCCATTCTGTTAGATGCTTATTGTCTACTACTAAAAATTAACTTGTCAATAACAGATGATGACGACAATTAACAACAATTAAGTTTCCCCTGTCGGGCTGAAAAATAAATATGAGAGGTAGCTGATTTGAGAGTTTGACTACTAAGCTTATTTCACAAATCGTAAGTTGGCAAAACTGCATTTCGGAAATTCTTAACTCTAATTTGATAAGTACGTTCAGTAATCAATGCATAGTAAGAATACCTAAAAATATCATTTTTATTTATTAGTTTCTCTACATATTGCGTATTCAGACCAGTGTTCATTTTACTGCTATTCACATATCGTGGTACAATAAAAATCGTTATAAATCAATTGGCATTTGAAGTGGTCTAAACAATGGTGAATTAAACAAAACAGATATAGCAAACAACTCCTCAACCAGATTATCGAACTAGTTAACAGGTACTTTGTTAACAAACTCTTGAAAAAGCGGGCCTTTTGAGGTCGTGTTGACGGGGGATTTACTGTAGTTATAAAACAGAGTCATTTCTTACATTAAAATACATTTTAATCTAATTGCAACAAAAATATGCTCTATTTAAAAATGTACAATTGTTTATCATTTGTACAAGGATATTTTATTTCTAGAATCGTTAATAAATGTTTCCAAAACATTCAAATTTAGTTATCTTACCAAAACTGTCACTTTCTGTTTATCTTTTAACGGATAATAGAAAAATTCATTTATCTAATTAAAAATTTTTTATTAATTATACTACATACAATTAATCACTAAGTTGACGATTAAATTAAGGCAATCGGTAGTACGATTGGTACCAAAGATTGAAAGATTATCTCGATGATTAGTTTAATCAGCGCTTTGTTTGATCCGTGCTTCAATTTAATTATCGTCTCACGCACCTATAATTTCTCAAATTAAACTAATTAATAGAACTATTGGCGTGAATGTTTCAATTAAATTGACTCCTAAATTCAATCAATTTGATACATATATCAGTTGTTAACTAAAATTATTTGTAAAAAAGCTAATGTTTACCTAGATTGCTTTCTCGTCTTCTAAATAAGCAAGCTAACCGGAAATTATTTCTGTTAATGTAAATAGGTAAAGTTGTCTCAAAGTATGAAAATGGCGAATGACATTTGTGATTGAAGTATAATTTTACACTGTATAGTTTTATAAAGCACTGTATTCTGATGGTATTTAAAACAATACCAGGCAATTAAATTCAGTTAATCACTTTTCTCCCATTATAAAAATCTATCATCAGGCTCGCAGTCCTGCTAACAATTCTTCTTTTATAGAAGACAATTTTTAGATGTTATTGCCTTATCAGCTGCTTCACATCTTATACTTAAAATGTTTCAAACTAAAAATTTCAATACCTAACAAACTTTTCGTGTTTAACGTTTTGTAGCTAGTGACGTAAAGTAAAACGTTGTGACACCTTATTATGATTAATGTTGCTTTAAGTCAAAATTAGAAACATTTGTTTAAAATAATTATTATTACAATAGAATGGATTTCCGTGCATTTATATAAATGAAAGATAAAAGAAGGTGAGATAAGGCAATCAACTTAGATAAATATGAAAAAAATAAACACAAAAATTAATAAAAAAATTGAGATATAAAGTAAACAAGAGCAAAAATAAGTAAGATGAAAAGAAATAAAAAAATAATTCGGTAAACAAAATTATGAAACAAACAACTACTCTGCCTTGAATGATTTTTAATGTATAAGTTGCGATGTAGAGTTCTGTGATGAATAATTTGTTTTACATTTTCAATTTTTTTTTGGCTTTATTATTGCATGGAAAATCTGAAATGAATCTTACCAACCAGTTGTACTTTAAAATTTTTATTAATTGTTTCAGCACAATGATATAGAATCATTAGCATTTTGATTATTTTATTTATTTTATGATTCTCAATTTATTATAAAACTGGCTCTAAAATTTTTTGACACTTCCGTTTGCGTTAGGCCACTGAAATTTAATTTTAAGTCTTCACAAATCGCACTAATTTTGTTTATTGCGTTATTTCATTTCTCGACCATTAGTAAAATATAATAATTCTAAAATTATTTTTAATAATAGAAAGAAAATTCTAGCTCTTGAGACAGAATATTTATTCTAAAACACTTGATTTTTATGGGTTTTGCATGTATTTTCATTCAATAACAAGTAACAGAATAAATATTCTGTAATTATGCTCAACGAAATGATTAGACAGCCATGATTTTTGAACTGTCAGTGTCAAGTGTCAAGCAAGTATTAATTTATTTTTATAAAATGAATAAAAATCAAGTGAACTAGATATTATCGTGGAGAAGACATGTTATCTGTTACTCGATTAGAATGAAAATTTGATCTACTCGTGGTTCCTCACGCTCGCAGTCGCAATCTTCCAATTTAATCGAATTTTGATTCTAGCCTTGTTACAAAATCTACTATTCTTATATTGAAAACTTTTTATATGGTTAACAAATAATATAATTTCTTATTCCTTTAGTTTTCTTGTAAAAACTTGTTAATTTTAAATTTATTTTTCACTTCTTATTGTTAGATAACATACGAAACTTGTCATTTTGATTCCTTAGACATTTACGTTTAATTCGCCTTGCTCCCACTCTTGATTTTGTTACTTTGACATTCCCTTAGCCATTATTAAAATTTCCGTATTAATTACTTTTCAAAGAATGATAGATAATAATAATTCGTAACAGAACTAATTCACTTCTCAGACTTTAACGGTCTAAATAATTTCATTTTTTAAAACAGGAAGAATCTTTCCTATTAGTACCATCTCAAAGATTACCTGTTAATGAGAATTTACACAAAATGAGTTCAAAAATTACCAAATTTTCTGCAAAGTTGAGATGAGGTGCATTTGTACAGTAGATTTCTTTTAAATCAGCTTAAATCATTCTATTAGATTTCTTAATTGCTACCATTTAAATATATTTTCAATTATACAAGGTCTCCCACTTTCATTGACCACGTGTCAATTTAGACATTTAAAAATTAAACATATATTTTTATTTTTTATTTTACGGAAACCTTATGTATACGAGTAGTACTCAAAAAGTGATACTTTCTGAGATATCAATTCTTAAACACTTTGTTCGGTCAATATCGGTTTTTAGTCAAATAGCAAGCTCAAGTTTTATTTTCATTTAAGTCCGTAACGACCCATACAGTCCGTAGTTTGAAAGCTGACATCGGATATACAGGGTATGAGAAACAAATTTTAAACTTTGTAATTGAAAATAATGAATAACTTAATAAAAACAAATAGAACACTTTGTATGTTTTTTCCAGATCGATGTAGAATGAAATACTTTACAACTTTTGCTATACATATATATGTGTGTTTACCAAAACTCAACCGTTAGCTGTAAAACTAGTTGAAAAACATGAACTTGTGTGTAATCTACTTGTTTATGTTGGTGTGGGTTATCATATGCGGAGTAATAGTATATTACGCAACGAGAATAAGAAGCGTATTACGTATACTTTGATACGGTTTGTCTTAAACGAAAAAACTTATATTAATAAAATCTTGTAGTTGTTTTGAATCACCATTCGATAGCTGCGTTCGGCAAGGGGTCGTGGGCAATAATAAGTGACGTAGAGATACGAAGATACTTTCAGACAAAAGAGCGCCACCCTACAGTTAGAGTAATTTGTTTTAAATAGTCTCAATACACAGAAGAACAAACTGTTATCTTAAGAAACATATAATTGACGATATAAAGTTTGTTTTCTATTTCTGTCACAGACAAAATACATAAAACATAGAATTAGAGTAAGTACCAATAAAACAATACCAATAAAGTAAATAAACAGTACAAAATCGTAACACAATTAAGTTGACTAAATATATAGTTATCTGATAGGTGTCAAAGAGGAAGTCCGCCTGCTTGATAAGATATCACGATTCCTTCCAATGAAGTTTCATAACAAGATGTTTTAAGTATTTTTTATCCGACGTTTCCGTTGCTAGTATGCACAACCTTTTTAAGGTATCGAAAAATTAGGATGTTAATGACGACATCCTAATTCTTCGGTTCTAATCTATCGCTATCAATTTGATGACAATATTGCAAATTAATACTGGATTGTCGTTATAGTTAACTGTTTACATTTTTTAGTTTATATTATTAATTACGTGCTTTTATACGCGAGATGTCGTAAGACGCACATTTACACTGTATG
Source organism: Abscondita cerata (assembly GCA_030710515.1). NCBI lineage: Eukaryota > Metazoa > Arthropoda > Insecta > Coleoptera > Lampyridae > Abscondita > Abscondita cerata. The sequence continues at coordinate 23,165 of JALBCR010000051.1, read as the reverse complement.
TCTAAGATAACTGTTTTATTGGTGAACTGTAAAGAAGACGTTAAAGAGTGCTGCCCAAGTGTGTTCTGTGTCCATCAGTTAATAGCCTAGTAATAAAAAGGAAAACACCTATAAGACAGTACAATGTCGGAAACCCGTTTGAAAGGGAAGCGATCGACATAGAGATCCTTCCCCTAAAAGTGATGCTGTAAACAAATACATTTTGGTGGCAATAAATTATTTCACCGAATCGATAGAATATAATGCCATACCAAATTAAAAGGCACTAACAGTGGCAGACCTATTAGTGAAGGAATTTTCCTGACGATTTGGAGTTATTTTGGAATTACATTCAAAACGTCTGCCTTTTACTAGAATACAAGTCAAATAACTGCATGCGTAAAGCTTGGTTGTGAAATAAGCCCAAAAAGGTGGATTCTAACTTTAGTAGGTTTTCACCGAAACTGCAACGACAATAAAAAGTTTCGTACATGAGAATGGTACGTATCCAAAAACCACCAAAGAGAAAACCGAGAGTAGTTCATTGTAATCGTCTAACCCCACACGCTAGTAACAATGATATAATCACTAATCCGATTTGGACAAGAATAATAACTAATAAAAGACAACAACCTGCTGTAGGTCAAACTCTAAATTTGCGCAAAGGAGGACGGTCTATTTACAACTTGGTTTCAAAGAAACTATCCTGTCAAAAACCCACCTACGAAGACTTGTGGAATGCTTTATAAGATTTCAAAAAGGACACCGACATCAATAACATTAAGAAAATAGCAATGCCTAAACTCGGTTATGGTTTTAGATCGACTGAACTAGAGGATTGTTTGCAATGTGTTAGAAGTCGTTTTCCGGAGAACAGGGACTGTATTTCTTTACATGCAAAGAGTTTGCTGAGATGAACAATATTGCCGTTATCGTCACAACGCATTCTACAGGTGCCGAAACCTCAAAGCTGTTCTGGGACAAAATAGTTTTAAGAAGGGCCAGTGTTACGCCACTGGAGTTACGTAAATAAATGAAAGTGATTGAAGATTTCAAAACGACCAGAACTTTTTTCTTCTGAATATTCAATTACCTTCTACAATACTATTCTACAACTATAAAAGCGTAGTCATGTTTAGTTGCAAGTTGTGATTCAATGAGAGTTGTTATAAATTGTAAAGTGTAATATTATTGTGTGTGTTTGTCAGAATTATAAGAACTGTAAGTGTTAATACGAATCGATCCGGTTGCGTTTAAGTACCTCGTAGTTGTGAACTCTTAACTTTTTTTTCCTGACTAAAAAGTAATGATTCAATGTTAATGGTAAAAAGTTGTAGAGGATAAAAATATAAATAACATGAGCATCAATTTGACTCGATCGGATAATAATTTTCAAAAAAATCGGAAAAAGTAAAATGTTTTTTAAATCGTAGATCCGTAATTTTTGAGATGTAGGATAAATCTTCCAAGAAATAGGGGGTAATGATACGTACTTAGTGTGTGCAAAACCCTGCAATTGTCGGGCAATTAGTTTATCCAAAATTTCGATTTAAATTTTTAAAGCAATACGTTCAATCAATAATATTATTATTATTTGTCCAATAAATCGTTCCTCTCATTTCTATCAATTCGCTTATTTTCTAATTCGTTTGTTGATTTTTTATTTTTTGACATTTTTCCCTCTTCTTTCTTATAATTTTTTTTTATAAAACCTCTTTTAATTTTATTAATTTAGGTGTGGCTAAACGTCGGTAATTCTAACTTTATAATGAATACCGCTAACCCCCGTTCATTTATAACATAAGATTAATCTTGAGAATTCAACAGAATGAAATAGAATTATCTAACCACACTTCGAATTACAGTATCTTTTGCAGTTATTTGTATTATTTTGTGTTTTATAAAGCAAAAATTGGCTAGTTTAGTAGGATGCTGTTTAAGTTGATTTTCTCAAAGCTTTGTTATGCAAACACGTGCAACAACTGGATACAATTTACGCAATTTTCAAGCATAGGACCCAACGCTACTATACCGAGGTTTAAAAGCAATAAAGTACTATATCCATAAGAATAACAGGGACAAGTCAATAAACTACAATCTTATCAGTCGGCCACAATTTATTGTATCTTACTGATTTTCGAGAATTAGGCAATTAATAGTCATATTCAGGGATTGAGATTGGTGTTAATTGCCTTGCACTGTTTTAATATCGTTACAATCTTTAATTTCCCAAGCTGTATTTAATATAATAATATTTTTGGTTTAAGTAAGATTTGTGTTGAACCTTCCTCAGAAGTTACAGTAATTAGTGAACTTAACAACAACACCAATGTTTTACTGAATTGATGGTGTTGGTTTACCTACTACTAAAAAATTGTACAACGCCAAGATACTATTTTTTTTAAACTTAAGAATAATTATTATAATAACAGCAGATTTATGATTTTGTTCATAATTATAGACCAGAAAAATTAGACCAAAATCACTCGGAATAACTCGATTTTTCTAAATTTTTATAAATTATAGAAAACTATGGAAAATTAATGCATTTTATGCACCGGCAATGCAGTTTTGTTCCAGGCCCTAAGTATCATTAGACAGACTTTTTTCTAAAATTTTTCCGAGTAGAATGCCGAAACCGCAACTCGATCGGTTCTTTAGAAAAATCGCCGATTTGTTTGCTCTATTACGTTTTGAGTCTTCTTTATGTTTATTACTAAATATTTTTTTTAATAAGCTGATAACTATTTTCAAGTTTTCTTCTTCTTCTTTATTTATTTACTCTATAAGGTTGCCTGTTAGGCAACATAAAGTTAGATTTTATTTTTGTTGATTATTTTATTTGCATTACGTAATTTCCTTTTTTATCTAAAAAAATACTATTAAATAAATCAAAACTTTCTCTACTTTTTATCATTCTAGACTTAAACCTTATTTCTTTACTGATCAACATATTCTTTTGTTCAAACTTTCTTTTAGTTTTCTTTAATGGTAACTTTTTTTGTTTTTGATTTTTTAAATTTCAATGTAGCACATTATCAATCTCCAAACGTTTTTCAAAAATATAACTTTATTTATCTTTATAATTTATTTCGGCTATAATTCGTTTTGTTCTCATTTTTTACTTTGTCGTTAGGACATTGTTTCTCAAATCATTATTAAACTTTCCATTAATCAAATTTTTTGTCAATCAACTTGTACCAAGTCGCGATTCTTTAATTATCGAATAAATCAATCACCTCATTTTGCTGTACTCACTTTCGTTATAAATTTCTTTTTGTATACTCTTCATTTTATTGTTTATGTTATTAATTTATTCTGAATTTTTATGTAATTCCTTATTTTAATTTTGTTTAAAAAAATTTTATCTATACATGTTATCATCTCGCTTTGAGCACCATATGTTTCGGTTTATATTTTCATTATTTTATCAATTAATTAATTTTTGACAATCCCTGTTGTAACATAATCCGTATATACAATTTTCATATGCAAATTGGATTTCGCACAAAAACAAATTTTATAGATCTGTGAGCAATTTTTATCAATTTTTATAAGACATTACAGTCTGTTGGAACTGAAATTATTCGATTATTATTATCTTCTCCTTCCAATAAACAGGATTTACTTCGTTTTCTCAGTCAATGCTGCATTTCCATGATTACACTCTGCGAAATGATATTGAATAGCGTCTATAAACGCTTGAAGGCGATAACTACTTATATTCGAACGTATTGGCATGAAATAATTTTGTAATTGTATAGAGAATATTAATAAAGGCTTATAATATGAGCTTTGCAAAGTGTCTTATGGTGAATTCAATTGACCTCTATATATTTTCAGTTAAAATGTTTGTTCAAAAACTAAAAGTATATTAACAATTTAAATAAATTTGCATATTTAACTGATGGTTTGTGTGGGACTTTTAACGGTAATTTACTCAATGCATTGTTAAAATCTAAATTGAATAACGAAATTGAATTAACGCGAATTTGATTACGTTTTCATAAAAATTAACCCATAAACGTTTCCCCTTTTATTTTTAGAATATTTTTTAAACACCAGATATTTAGATTATATAGTGTCTTCAACAATGTTCAAGAGCAATCAATCTGTTATATTTTTTCCGTAAATTGATATTGCGTTGAAAAGTTTGTAAATACGAAACCATGCTTTTAAACTTTATTCCATTTTAAATCGCCTATGGAAGCAGAGTAGATGCGATTCCAAATAATAGTGTTTACCTATGTCCAAAAAACTTTAACAAACAGCTTGACATAAAAGTATCCGCTTTTATGCAAAGAACAGACAAATTTATGTAAGATTTACATAATCCGAAAAAAATAGACTTAAATATAGCGTGGTTAATAATGATTAAACAAACTCCATTTTTCACAGTTTTAGTACGATACTGTGTTTGAATAATAAATGAAAACTTGTTCTTGTTGTTTTTATTAATAAATTTGTTGGCTCTAAAGTATCAACTACTTTTACTAAGAATTTAGGTATTAGTCAAGAATTTTTTACTCCAACAATATGTCACTATTTTGCAACAATATATTACGGAAAAAATATTTCTGCACCCGGAGGCTCAGCAGCATCAGGGGCTTTAGGCGTACGCCGGCGTTTCTTAACTGAAACGGCTCCACTAACTTAAAAAATAAACAAATGAAATAAAATAAAAATCAGTCCTGGCCAGACAAAGGTAGAAGTTCTGGATTTTATAAAACAACCCCTCTAGTGTAATTCGGGTTTTAAGAAGAAGAGTTTGGCATAGATTATTAAAATCTTGTAGGTGTGAAGTTTATTAAAACTTTCAAAACTCAAAAAACTGAATCCGCTTCTAGCTTTTAATTAAATCATAACATTATCACTAAAACTACTAAAACACCAAAAACCTTACTATTCTACTTACTTTCATTTTCAAAATTTCGTATCTTTTTCAAAAATTTTAATTCCTTGCAGGGATAGGCTTTCAATTATTTTACGTGCCATACTTCTTTAGATCATGTAAGGCCAGAAAGTTCATAACTAAGTAGGAAAATTTTCTTTATAATTGTTAATTCTTTTCCGAACAAGAGTAGCCTATTTGGTATTAATGAGGCCTGCGACGAAGATTATACCGTTCTTTAGAACGTTTATGAGGGTCAATTAAACATCTTTAAATACTTTATTAAGTTCAATTGAAAGAACAACGGGAGTCGATTCTAACGGTGTTCTTCACCAAAGTTTGCAAAAAAGAAATAACTTTAATTGTTTCGGAAACAATTTAATCTAATCAGTGATATAAGAAGACAGCATCGTCTTTAAGACGCAATTAACTCTCTCTGTAAGGTTTGTCTGAAGATCGTATGCGGCTGTGTACATAGTCTGTGTTTGGTAAGTCTCGCACAATTTATGAAATTTACTTTTGCAAAATTGAGTTCTTTTATCGCAAATTAAAAACTGGGGCCTAGGAGTAAGAACGCATCATTTTTAAATGACATATAATTGTTAAATATCCCGAAGTTTTGCGCGTTATGATTCTGAACCATTATACAGGGTGGGGCAGAAAAACCTATCCGATTTCAAATCTCTTTTTCTCAGAAGAGGGAGCAAGTAGAGTAGTGGGGTAAAAACCGTTAGAAAGCTGGTTTTATGCCATTTGTCAGTAGTCAACATGCCTTGGTCTGGTGAACATCGTGCTTTTGTTATTGAGCGGTTTATCGAATGCGGCGATTCGATAATTGCTACACAACGTGCTTTTCGAATTCATTTCGGACTCGGGCGTCATGATTCTGTTTCACATCACGCTACGATTAAAGTGTGGGTGTCAAATTTTAGACAGAGGAGTTCAGCATTGAAAAAGAAGTCGCCTGGACGTCCTAGGACAGCAACCGGACCTGAAAACGTGGCCAATGTAAGAGCCGCGATTGAACGTTCCCCGCGTCGTTCGGCGCGAAAACATTCGATCGCTTTGGCGATTTCCAACCGAAGTATTCGGCGCATTTTGCAGCAGGACCTCAAAATGCATTCCTACAAAATGGTTGTTGCACAGGAATTAAGTGAAAGGGATTTTGAAACCCGTACGAACCTGTGTCGCGATCTCCGAGAACTCCAAAACGACGATGTTGTGCTCTTCACGGACGAAGCCCATTTTCACCTTTGTGGTGCCGTTAACAGGCAGAATTTTCGATATTGGAGTGACGAAAATCCTCGAAAATTCATCAGGAACCCCTCCATAGCCCAAAAGTAACTGTGTGGTGTGCTCTTTCCCGCCTAGGCGTCTGGGGGCTTTACTTTTTTGAAGAAAATGGGCAAACCGTAACGGTCAACAGCAAGCGCTATTGTTTCATGCTGGAAAATTTTCTTAGACCCAAAATGGAAGAAAATGGCGTGGAAAATGTGTGGTTTCAACAGAATGGTGCAACCGCCTGCACATCGCGACGATCAATGGATATTCTCAGGGAACTGTTTCCCGGTCGCCTCATTTCCCTGAGAGGTGATCTTGGCTGGCCACCGCGCTCACCGGATCTCACTCCATGTGACTTCTTTCTTTGGGGTTACCTTAAATCAAAGGTTTACCAGCATTGACCAAGGACCCTTCTTGCTTTACGAAGGGAAATTGCTTGGGCAATTGAAAAAATTCCTGTGGAAATGACGGTGAAAGTCATGGAAAGCTACCGCGAGCGCCTAAATCAGTGTATCCGCTTCCAAGGACGACATTTGAGTGATGTGCTTTTCAAAACTTATATTTAAAAATGGCATAAAATTTGCGATATGTTAATAAAAAAATTTTTTGACAAGTTGAGTGGTTTTAATTTTATAACATTTTCAAGTCGGATAGGTTTTTCTGCCCCACCCTGTATTTTGTCGTTCTCTTTTTAATACAACGTATTTCTAATAATCATTCTTATTTCTTACTTCCGGGTAAGCTAAACGCACATGTTTATAAAGTTTAGAGTCAGTAATGCTGTAATAGGATGTTTTAACGGATCTTGCTCAACTCCTTTTGTCATTATAGTAATTTATTTATCTGGAGTGTTATTTTGACAAGATCGACCTGCGGCATTAATCTAGACCACAAACCTGGCACCACATGTTTGGCTCTTCTACGATGGACAAGATTAAAACAAAACTGCTGCAGACGCACTGTCCAACGGGCTAACCAACCGGTAGGATATTTTAAATTATTTAACCATATTAGCGAATGGTGATTAGTTACGACCGTAAAATGATATTAGTAAAGTTTCTCTATTGCGTAAATAACAGCTAAGCATTTGCGTTCTGCCGTAGAATATTTTCGTTTAGTTCTCGTTAGGGGCGGCTTAAATAAAATTACTTTTCACTATCGGGATATTGTTGCGACAGAAAGTTTAGAAATTTTAAAAACAGAAATTTGCTTTATGAATTATGATGAGAAAACGGTCCATTAGGATTTTCGGAATTATTTAAGCTTATCTAAGAATCAATTAAGTTTAACGATGCGTGATAAGCAGATAATATACAGGGTGTTTCAGAATAAGATGCTGACCCTTAAGGGTGTCAATCCTTACGCGATTTTAAGAAGTAAAGTTCAAATAAACATATGTCTTAAACTTCTTAACTTTTGATCTACAAGGTGTTCAAGTTTTAAGAAAAAAAAACGTTTTTTTATCAGAATTTTAATATTCGTGTACTTAAATAACTATCTGTCAAAACTGTTTGGCATTATCTAATTGTTTCCTTGACAACAATGTCCATAGCCTACTTTTTCAAAATGATGATAGGTACATAGCGATAATTGTGTCCATTTAATGATCTTTATTTTTGATCGGAAACCGTTCGTCGGACGAAAAAAACAAAGAAATCAAATTAACCTTAAAATGAATGGAGATTTTAAAATAATTTTATTTAAAAAAAGCAGTGGCGTACATAATATTTCTCTAAAATATCTAGTCCTCATCCTGTACGGACGCCACTGAATAAAAAATTAAAAATTTCTAAATCAAAAAATAGCTGTTGTAGCTTATATTTTATTAAAATATCTATAAAGATATTAAAAGTTATGATAAAAAACGTTTTTTTCTTAAAACTTGAACACCTTGTAGATCAAAAGTTAAGAGGTTTAGGACATATGTTTATTTGAACTTTTCTTCTTAAAATCGCGTAAGGATTGACACCTAAGGATCAGCATCTTATTCTAAAACACCTATATATAAGCTTCCCGTTGTTTTTATTTTTAGTATCGGTATCGCTGATGATAACAGCTTAGCTGTTGAAACACGTGTCCGAGTTAAGTTTTGGTGCAGTTTTTGGTGGTTTTCTGTTGATTAACATTTATTTTTAATCAATTTAGAAATATCTTATTATACGATTATGCTATGTTGAGTTATCCAACGGTTTCAAACTCGAAAATCTTAGCACCCTTTTTTTCAACAGGCCTTTCACTTTTGTTAAAAGCGTTTCTCAATCTAATACAGTGACCGGCAAAGTTTGCATCAAAGGGAAAAACTTATGTAATTGAGATATCCGATAATTTTTTTTAACAAATAAATTCAGCATATTAAATGACAAAAAAGCAGTTTGACCAAATGCCGTGTGACCACTGTCATGGCGGCAAATTTAAAAATATTTCTTAAATATGTAGAAAGAGACGTTAGATAACAAGATATTGAAAAATGCCTAAAAAAAAGTTGTTCAAAATTAGATTATACGTCTATGTGCAAATTTTCAAAAGAAAATAACGACTTTTCAAAAATATCAGTTTTTCGGCATTATTTCCGGAAATTTTTTGTATGTTTTTGTAAAAAATTGTTTTAAATTGGGTTTAGAATGGAAGAATTAATCATTTTTTTTTATTCTTTACCGTCCATTGGTAGACTAATAAATAAAAATTATTGGATTGTGAAGTTTATTTGTTGGTTTTATTGTGTTTTATGCAAATCAAACGTAAAAATTTTATTTTCTCAATATTTCCCGAAAAAATGCCTGAATACTGATATTATAGAAAAGTCGTTATTTTCTTTTGAACATTTGCACATAGACGTATAATCTAATTCTAAACAACTTTACTCTTAGGCATTTTTCAATATCTTGTTATCTAACCTCACTTTTTACATATTTAAGGGGTATTTTTTTTTTATTTGCCGCCATGACAGTGGTCACATCATATTTGTCAAAGTGCTTTTTTTGTTATTTAATATGCTAAATTCATTTGCCAAAAGAAATTTTCAGATATCTCAATTACAAACATTTTTCCCGTTTGATGCAAACTATTTGCCGGTCACTGTATGTAACTTAACTTTATTTAACAATAACATTAGGGATATTAGTTGTAGCTATGGTTTTTACATTTCAAAACGTCACGAAAACGAATGTAATTTTTATTGTGGTCCACAGCACTACTAATCTTTTAGCCGAGTCTAACCAATCAACAAAGAAGAAACACAGAGGTACAGATTCCAAAATCTGGTTCAAACATAAACCACACTTCATTTTTTTAATAACTTTTATTTAAAATGATAGAACCTGTATGCTTTACCTATATTACTCGTTATTGAGTAACAGACTAATTTACGTCACCACACTATAGGAATCAATATATTTTGATAAACCAATGTAACATACACAAAAACTGTTATAGTCAGTTAACTATTCATTTTTCATAGGAGAGAACGTGGTACACTAAATCATTATTGCACACATGCTATTGGCTACATTATTTTATTGTTTATTGTCGTATTATCAACTCATACAACTTTAAAACATAGTTTTGAAATAAAATATACGATGTGGAAGCGTTTTGTAAATTTTTTAAACTGAGTGGCATAAGTTGTTGTTTAAATTCTTATTCTACTAGAAGGGTTCTCTAAGAAAAATTGTCAATCTTCTACTAAAGAAGAAGAAAAATTGCGAGTCTGAAAACATTAGTTCTTTTTCTTTATATAACACGAAAATTTCGTTTTAAAGTACAAATGTTTTAGATTAAATGTTTAGCAAGTATTGTATAAAATTTTATTTTGGCCCAAGTTTATGCATGTAACAATTTTGATAACAGAGTTATCCGGTCCAACATATTGGCGCTTTAAAAAGGAATAACTTTTACTCCTGTGTTGAGAAAGATGCATCTCTAGGGAAAAATTTTCTATTGACATAAAGTCAGGATAAAGTTAAATTTATTTTAAATATTTGATTCTAATAGAAAATATATTTTACTCATAAATTGATGCTATATTAACAAGAACTACTTGAAAATTATCAGCAACATTTGACGAATTTGATGTAGAAAGATGTACTATAATTACAGGCTTCATACATCTTTAATCAAAGACACAATTTTATCGTATATTTTTAGAGTGCTGGTAACTTTTACTGTAATGTGTACTTGATTTTTATTAGTAGGTCTTGTTGCACCAACACCACTTGAACTTAAGCTATGTCTAAAAATTAGTTTTTAAGCATTACTTAAGTTTAAGTAGTGTTGGTGCAACCGACCATTTTATATTTGTTTAGTACGCTTTAATACTCATCTTTGTTTTTAAATTAAACTCAAAAATATGCAACGTTTCTTAGAATAATGTGGTTGGTACTCACCAATATTCACTTTTTGTGGAGGTGTGTAATATCTGTAATTAAAAATAAAAACATGTTAACAACAAATATTGAGTTCATGTTAAATTAGTTTATTTTATTTATTGCTTTAAATTTATTAACGACTTTTTAAGCAGTAATCGACATTAGTCATATTTTCCCCAAAAGTAAAAATGTCTATTTGTTTAAGGTGAAGTATACCCAAGTAATTTGATGCGCTAAATTTTAAATAAATCGGTTGGATTATTGTGTTTAAGTCAGAATAAAATATATGTTACAGTAACATGTATACTACAACTATTTTGTTTGAAATTTTTTATTGTTTAATTTCTACTAAATTTAGATGTTTTTGGAAATCTAAAAACTATTCATGTAAGAAAGATGAAGATTTTACTACATGTTCTTTAATGGTGAATCTAGGAGATGACGGAGTAAGATGTCATTACAATAAAATAGATGTTGCGATATTAACAAAAAACGGAGTAGTTTACAACATAAAGTCTTCTTTGCTTAATTATTAGAAACTAAGAATATGTTTTTATGAAATCTCAATTAAAACTACATTTATGATTATAATTTTTCACAAAATGGTGTATTATTATATTCTCTAGGAGATGACCAAATTTCAGTGTAATAGATAGACGAAATCGTATGTAATTAAGCAAAAGAAGACTTTATGTTGTAAACTACTCCAGTTTTTGTTAATATCGCAGCATCTATTTATTGTAATGACATCTTACTCGTCATCTCCTAGATTCACCATTAAAGAACATGTAGTAAAATTTTCATCTTTCTTACATGAATAGTTTTTAGATTTCAAAAACATCTAAATTTAGTAGAAATTAAACAATAAAAATTTCAACAAAATAGTTGTAGTATACATGTTACTGTAACATATATTTTTATTCTGACTTAAAACCACAATAATCCAACCGATTTATTTAAAATTTTAGCGCATCAAATTACTTGGTATACTTCACCTTAAACAAACTAGCATACAGAAGTATCTTGATATGTTAAGATTAATCTTGATTTTCATGTATTCACCTCAACTAATAGTTAGCACAAATTATTCACGAGTAACATTTTAATGTTAACTTTCATCCTTCTTTTGGGTATTATGGCTGCAGATAATAAGTAACGACGTGTGTGGTTATATGTGATTTGATTGACGACACATTGACTAGAAACTAGATTCTCCATGTACATTACTATCTATATTACTGTCTAGTTATCACTATTTTACTACTCTATTTATACATTTTGATATATGGGCTTTGGCAGAGAATTCAGGAACATTGCAAATTTCCACGGCCATTTTGCAGGACAACCTAGATAAATATGAAAAGTTAAAAGACTATTATTGCAAATGTACATATTTCGAAACTTAAGTATTTAATTGTTGGCGTAATTCAAATGTTAACAGCGAAATATATGTCGCCACAGTTTACTCCCCGGGCCAGTGATGAAAAATTTACTACGATGAAGGCTCTTGCTGAGTTGTAGCTGATTTATCTAATGCTGGGTGGAAAATGTACTTGCCTACTACAACGGGTTTTCTTTCTCTTCTTGATGGTCATGCTGCTAGTGGCTGGTGTATATATTCCTGATGTTTGCTCAGTCGGTTTTTAAAAAGAATTTTGTATTTAAGACGTATGTCGTGAGCCGTCTTAGAACGTGTGTCGCAAGTAGTATGGTGGGACGAAAAGTCGTATTTTGGCGCGCATGTTGGTAAATTTTCTATTGGTGGAAATTAAATTAGACTGAAAATTTTCTAGACAGAGAGCGGACATTTTCCTTTTCCGTTTGATGCACGCGGATGTCTTTAGTATTTTCTCTGAAGTGAAATTCTCACCAAAAACTATTTAACGTGGCTTTCACAATTTCCAATACAAATTGGCGTTTACGTTTAATCTCGCTACATTCACCGTGAGTATTTGGGTTTTTTCCTATTTGTTTTAATTCTGATTGCTGCATATGCTTTTAGCACGTTGCGTCCGGCATCATGTGCTCGTTATGTACGATACTGGGATAACTCTCAAGGGTGCTGGAGTAGCTAATTAAGAACCTTCCCTATAAATGAAAGACAACACCACGGTTTCGCATTAATCAAGCCGCAGACCAACGGAGAATACCACGTCTACAGAGGTTGGCTATGCTGCATACTTCCAGCGAGGGAGTCACTTGTTTGCTGTTCTTCTCCGCACACCACCCCTAAGAGGAATCTCTGGGCCTATCTAACTTCCGCAAACTGTCGATACTGTCGCTAACAGAGTACCTTTATTCTCGGAACTACACTCGACAATTACAGCTAAGTTTTAGTATTTAAACTACTTATTCATGTGTATGAAGCTCAAGTACATATGACATAAAACGGCTCAATAGCTAATATTTAAGTAACTTTTATCGGTGTACGCTCGTTAACCGAAAGTTTGTTTTCAATCAAGTTAATAAGGGCTGGAGCGTTTATTTTAGAGCGGTTGTCGTGGACACAAAAGGCCTTTGAGACTTAATAGTAGCCAATTCTTAATTTGAATGATAATTCTAACTCAAGCGTTAACTAAAGCTTACCTGGAAATTTGACACCTTTATTTATTGTAATCGAAACTGCTGTTAACGCACGTAACTATATTTCTGTCACATTCTCATAATATTTTTAGATTTTTTTGTTATACTGTATTGTTTGCCTCTCTCTCTTTCTGGTTTGTGTTTGATTTAGCATATTAGATTTTAAGTAACACCTGTTGATCTCCTGTTGGTTGGTTTTATTTCTTTCTTTACCCAGCAGGTGGCGCCTTGTTAGACCAGCAGTCAAATTTCTTATAGACATTTAGGAATCCACGCAACACCCCGACTAAGCCGAACGCTGCTGCTCTAACTACTATAAATATTCTTATTCTCCACGTATTTAGTGCGCTACATCGAGCCGAATTCCCTTTAGTTTTCTTTCTAGGTTGTTCCGCTAGAGCCGTCGCTTTTTTTTGTTATTTTGTAAACTACAATCGTTACAAATGGTTGTTGTTTCTGTCCTTCCGTTGGTCTAAGTTCGACAAATGCTGTCGCAGTTCTTTAACGAATGTTACAAGGTCGATTGGTTCTGTTCGTCTTGGGGTTAGAAATTCGCCAAGTAGTCGAATTGGTTCTCGGTAGGGTTATTTCAGCTGTTAATGACTGTAGGTCGTCTTGCCATGCGATTCGGATAACTAGTGGAACTGTTGCTAAGACTTCGGTCCATTATTGTTCTTTATGGCATCAAATTGCACTTTTTAGTTGGCGGTGAAAACGTTCGTTCGAGGGTGGTATGCTTTAGTGCGTAGGTGGGTTGTACCAAGTTGCTGAAGTGATTGAATAATGTGGATTCAAATTTTCTGCTTTGATCCAGTCGTAATGCGGAGCTGCACTCCACATGCGTGATCCAATAGTTGTAAAATGTGCTGCAATGGTCTCGGTTTTGATCTTTTTAATGAGTGTGCACTTTTTAGCCATCGTGAAAACCTATCAATACATGTGAGGCAGTAACTTTGGCCTTTGAGACGGAAAACGGTCGCTATGATGTCGATATGGACTTATTCGAAGCGGGCTGTTGAGTTTTGTATGCTTCCAATGAGTGATTTAGAGTCTCGCATAACTTTCGAACGTTGGCATTGAATGCATGTTTGTGACTATACATAACATTGTTTGATCAGGTTGATCGTGATTTAATTCCAGGGTGTGCCAGATTATGAGTAACGTAGAAAATTTGGTGGCGGTAATCGATTAAAACAAAAGGTCGAGCGTTTGTGGTTGATAAATCATAGTAGACACCTGAATTAGTGTTCCAAAGTTTACTTGTTTAAGTTGTAATAAACTTCCGGGACGTAGATTTACCCTGTGAGACACTCCAATGCTGTCATACGAGACGAAGCATCTGCGACGATATTCTTTTGCCTAAAATGTGCTGGATGTCGGTTGAGTATTGCAATATAAAATATAAATAACGGAATTGTCTCAAAGTACACTTGTCTGGTTTCTGATGAAACGCGTATGTGATGAGTTTGTGATCCGTAAAAATCAAAAATTGTCTTCCTTCAACCATGTGTCTCAAATGTTTGATGGCTGGGTAAATAGCTGGTAATTTTCTGTCGTAAGTTCCGTATTTCTTTTCAATAATTTCTTTGAAAAGAAAGCCAGTAGATCTCATCTATTTGTAATTTTCTGTTGCAATGTCGATGTGGTTACTAGATGAATCAGTAATTATGGTTAAGGGAGCGTTTGTTGCGGATAGCTTTTCAACATGTCGGTGAGTGCCGCTTGAAAAGCAGCTGCCCTGGGAACAAATTGTCAATAGAAGACGATCATTCTTAAGAATTGTCGGAGATGCTTTGAGTAGTTGACCAATGAGTTTGTGGTTATCAATGGCACTAAAAGATTGTAGTGGTGTAGGGAATCTATTCCTATGATTGGTTTCGTAACGTCCGCAATAACAAACGCTAATGGAATAATCTTTGTAGATCAATGTTCAAAATTAGTAATAAAACCGTATGTACAAATCGTTGATTTATTATCTGAGAGGTAAGTTCGTACGATGTTTTGTAGGCGTAGACTACTTACAAATTTGTTTGGGAACACGGATATGACGGCTTCGACGTCTATTAAAAATTTTTGTTTGTGTCACGCTCCGTTAAAAAGACAGCGCGAGGTGTTTTGGGATCCGTTTTGGGTGCAATTAACGACTGCCTTGATCGTTTTCCGAGCGCGAGTTGCAATGTTCGTTACATTTGCTAGCTTTGACCGAAAAAACTTGATCATAGCAACTTGTGGATGTATTGTTGGGATTGTTGTTGTGTCTGTTTTCGGTCTAATATTTCTTTTTGGTTATTGGTATGTATGTTCCTAATGAAAAGCTGTTCTTTTGATTTTGAACCGCCCATTCCGCAGGACAAGGCCGCGGTTGAATTTCTGGTGGTCATGTCTGTCTTTACATTAAGTTGTGGGTCACCACTCTGTGTATTTTGAAAATGTTAATACTCTCGTTTGGTTGCAGATAAAAAACAAAGTGAGGTTAAAATTATTTATTGACGGCATTGACATAGATAGAAACTATGCAGACCTTGCATGTACTTTACTGTTTATATTACTATCTAATTAACACTATTTTACTACTCCATTTATACAAAAACTTATTTTAGCCCCAGTAATTTTTTTAAACCATTGATTTATTACATTTATGATTTATTGAACCATTTACTCTAAAAACCACAGTTTTATAATTTAAAGTTGTTAACCTTCTAAGTGGAGGTGGGGTTAAAAATAACTGTCTTAAACTACATAAAAGGTTGACGTTTTGCCTAAACCTGTGAGGGCTTTATCGAGGTTGAAACGTAAATCTAAAACCGTGTTGGTCACAAAATTATAATAATTATCGAGATAGATGATGTAACGAATTAATAATTAATAAATTATAAGTAAAATTTGTGTCTTACGACATTTCGTGTAAAAACATTGACACGTATGAATAGTATAAACTAAGAAAAATGCCAACAGTTAACTGTAACGACATGTATGCTTCGAAGTGCATAGCGCTATCTAAGCGATAGGTTTAATGCTTGAAACGCACGTGTGTCGATAAAACCACTTAAATAAATTATATAAGACATACAGTAAAATAGGACGAACGTAACGAATAAATAAACAAGAATAAACATTTTTCAATTTTCAACATAACATGTTTTTTTTTGAGCTGTAAATAAGTTTTTTTAAGTCGTGACCTAGTTACAGTCAAGAGTTGTCTATTGAAATTAAATTTAATATTTTTTATTTGACATGGTTACCCATATTATCCATAACATAAAATCTCTGAAGTTATTTTGCTACTGTAACTCGAACTGCAAACTTTAATTCATTAATATTTTTGAAAGTCTTACAACGAATTTCGTTTTTTAAGAAATCTCCAAAAAATTGCGAAGACAAGTTTATGAAACCCCAGAGGAAAATTAAATTATTTTGAAAACCGTTTCTTAAATATTCAATATAATATTAAATTTTCAGCATTTATATAAAATATTATTAGATATTTATTTTTGCAAACTGCTAGTTAACATCGTTTAAATTTTGTATAAAGACCGTCGTTTTTTCTAACGTTTCACTAACACGAGTGGTCTGTAACCACATTGGAAGAATTCTAAAGAAGCACAACATTAAAAAATATATTCATATCAACCAGGATTCAGCAGACTATCAGATCAAAAAAGGGCCAGCAATACAATGTCAGCAGCTGGAGTTTACCGTATACCTTGTTTTTGTGGTAGTATACATAGGAACGACCAAGAGATCGATGGGAACTAGACTTAAAGAACATTGAAGAAAGCGCCGTCTGAGACACGCCGAAAAGTCATTGGTAGCAGAACATGCGCTTACCTATGGGGATTACAAGATACTCTGCCAGAGAGCAACCGTTAACGATTATTATAACACGTTGGTTACAGAAGTCATCGGGATACATAAACATCAAGAAAACTTCAACAGAAAGCAGGAAACCCTGAAGGTTAACCAGATCTGGAATTCGACTTCCAGAACACGGAACGGCACTACGTAGATTCCAATTTGAGCCTCGAGATGCAAACCAGTATAAATTTAATCTGGAGACAAATATCATAGGTTTACATCCAACATTGGATACAGAAGAACCTACAAAGAAGTTAGCCACTAATACTAGCGTAATGTTAAAAAAACATTCAAATTTATAAATCTTTATAACTGCGACGTTGAAATCAATCACCACGTACATACATCGTTGTGTCTTAAGTTTTACTTCTTAATTTTTAGAATAGTTTTAAATTAAAATTACCAATTCAATAGGAAATTTTCAATAGTATCACTGTGACTAGTAAATTCAGATACTTGGGTACAGTTTAACATACTGTATCTTGAGTTTTGCCAAAATGTTTTAATCAGTGATTTTAATATGTCTTTGCGTCTCCGAAAGTTGTTTGTTGTTGGATCAGTGTCCTCTGCTAGTCCTTTAGTTGTTAAAAATTCGATTGATTAATTGTTGGTAACTCTGTTACACTTTTTGATGTGGCATTGACTTAAACTTTTAACAATTCTGAGTGTTCCTCTACTGAGCTTATCAATATTTGTTACTTTAGTTTTCTGGTAGCAACGTGTTGTTGGTGAGTATTATTCATTGTAAAGAGCATCTAGTCCCATTGCGCTTTCCTAAAAAACTTCATACACAGTGTACCACGACATGACTGCCATAACTTAGGGATGTGTTGCCAAAATGTCTAATTAACACACACCCAAAACGCTATCGTAACCGAGCTACAAGAAATTTTAGCTAAACCCACTAATGCAGATATTAGGTTCGGCTGTTGATTTTGTTATTATTAAAAAGTACAGTTTGCTGTAAATCATCATTTGTTATTGACCGTAGATAATAAAAACGAACTTGATCAGAACAGAAATTTGCATATGAATTATGATGATAATGGTCCATTAAGATTTTTCGGAATTATTTAAGTATAATGATACGTGACACGCAGATAGTATAAAAGCTTGCTATTGTTTTTAATTTTAGTATCGGTTCGCTGATGATTATAGCTTAGCTATTGAAACACGTGTCCGAGTAAAGTTTTTTGGTGCAGTTTTTTGTGTTTTGTTGTTTGTTAAATAGACGCTGCAGTTTAGTGTTCCATTCTTTAATCGTAAATGTCAATTCAATTAATTTGTGTGTTTAGGTATGTTATTACTAAACGTTTCGTTGAACAGGAACTTGCTCAATAAGTGCTCAACCTTTTACTAGTGTCCGAAGAATATTCAACACAATTATAATTAGGTCGGTTGAAAGTATGGAGAACTTTACACAATTTCGATTTGTACCCGTTCCAGCTTATCTGTTCTGGCTCTAAAATTTGCTGAGTACACTGCAAAACTTGAATTTTGTAACTGATATTGTGAGAAATCGAAGCATTTGTCGGATAATATTGTTTAGTGATGAAGCCTTATTCACCAGAAACGGCATCAATAACACCAGGAATTTACATTGTTGGGTACTTGAAAATCCACCACAAACTCCGGGATACCATTTGTTACAGTAACTTTGGTTAATAGACAATTAAAAAAAAGTCGTTATACAAAAAAATATATCAGTAACAATACAGAATATCGTTCTCTCTCGTGGATATTCTACACATATAAGTATAAATTAATTAGCGACACAGCAACAGGTAATAGACAAAACACGATAACCGTTGTTATTGAGTGAGACGGGTCCTTATCCTCCTTGAACGTCGAACTTATCCCGCTAGCTACGCATACAAAGCGTGTGGATTCAAATATAACAATGAGTAAATTAATTATAAGCGCTACCTTGACTTAACACGTACTGTATCAAAGCAGTCAATGTTACTTTAATATTAATACGAACAAACAGGATAAGAAACTGTCGAATACGAGTAATTAGTCTAGCGACACAAAGTTCTTTGACATTAAATTTACTTAACTAGGATCACATACGTGTGTCGTTCATTAAAGGGTCCTTTTAGAGTGTTCGACATCAATAGTTCGCAGTTATAGTTAAGAAATGGTTTGGTACTGTTAATTAGATTGTTCGGTACAAACGCTAAAATTGAAATAGCTGCAAAGCATAGCATTTATTGCGATTTAAGTCGACGGCACAATATTAAAAGAAGACACCTCAAGGTTTGTCTTGGGTGACAGAACTCTACTGGGCACCTCCTAACAGCGTAGGTTTATTTTCGCATATTACGTACTCAAGTACAAGTAAAGGTCGAGAGGTTAATCCTTCCAATTACAACAGCATAAAGCAGTAACGGTTCCAGAAGACAACCCACAATTTCTGGACGTAATCAAATCTTAGTAGACATCAAGCAAAGTAATCTTAGAAAATACGAACGAAGAAAAAAACTGTAATAATTAGAGAAACCCAATGCAGCAAACGATCGCCACGTGGTGAAATATAGGTCAGTAAGCTCACTGCAAACGTTCATTCTAAGCAACATTCCGGTTGATTTATCATTACATATCGGGTGTAATTTACGTTTCATAACAGGCGGATAGTTACAACAACTTCGAATTAATCCATCACTGTGTTTACTACTACTCATTTAAAATTTTAAATACTTCTAGCTCGGTTACAATAGTGTTTTGGGTGTATGTTCAATTATGCATTTTTGACTTGAAATCACCCCAGCAACACACTCCATGGCAGTAATCAAAGAAGAATTCAGTTGCTATCTTTTATGTTCAAAGGCGGTATTTACAGTGTCTTATATCGACTTAATATTAAATTGAAGAAACTAAAAAAATATCTCCTATTTCATGTACGTAAAAAAGAAATCTGAGGACATTTAAATTTGTAGAACATTTAAAACATAGATCTATGAATTAGAAAATTTAGCTTGTTTACAATTACAATTTTTTGCCAAATTTACAAAGTACATATGTTTAGTTTACTACTTGGTTGAGTGCATTTCACAAACAATCCTTTGAATTTGTAGTAGTTTATGAAATATTTAAACGGAAACTTTTATAGTTTAATTGTTCTTGTTGTTGTTGTTGCACTTTATACTTTAATATGGGTTGATTCTAAATACATTTACATTAAAATAAAGGAACATATTCAAACATAGTGTCTGAGTAACATTTATTACTGCTCTAAAACAATTTATAGCTCATAAAGATAAACCAATATGTATTTAGAACGGTAATGCAACGGATTTTATTGGCGAGAACAGAAAACTGGTATTATTATTAAATCTTTCGTAGAAAATAGTATACACTGGAAAATATCGATTACAAATTTATTTCTTTCTGTTAACCTAACTTAAATTATTCACGTAACTAAAGTAAATTTAATCATTTTCTAAATGCTAAGAACTTTTAACCTATAAATTCAAGTATTGATTGGTATTCAATAAGATATTAGCGACCGCTGACCCATAAAATTTGTTATCGAACTATTATTCGACATTTCTATTCTTAGTGTAACAACATGAAATAAAGAGTTTTCGCTTTGATGGTCATACATCATCACCAGATCCTTGCAATTTTTAAGTATAATCTTTGAATAAAATCGATAAATGCTGTTTACATCAGATTACATAAAGTAATAGATGAATTACGTTTCAGCAGAGTTTTGTTCCATTTACATAATCTTAAAATCCGTTCTTTCAACAAAACTGTTTTAAGTTTTTTGTTTAGATTTGTTGTTATTTATTTCGCTTCTATATTTAAAAAAAAAACGATGCTAATGTTCAAGTCGAAAAAAATTGTGCGAAAATAAGTGCAACGCGTATTTTTTAAGTACTTCCAATAAAACGAAAACCGTGAACTAAAAACGTACTTAATTAACAGCAGTAAAAACCTAAAAAGCTGACAAAATCATTACATAAACAAGTAAATGAAACGAACTAAGCCCGTCAAGTTTAACATTGCTTGATAATGCATTATTTATTACGCCTAAGCATTAAACAAAACAAAAATCAATAATCTAAATAAATACGGTCGAACTCCCATATATCAACCTTAAAAATGTTTTCATTTATGGTGTCCTATATGTGATAGCATATGATGTTGCTTTTGGAAAGCTTTGTCAATGTTAATGATGATGGATATTGATTAATAAATAAATGTGACAGTGAGGGCTATACAAAACCAAACTTTACACACTTTAAAATAAAAATCAGGAAAGCGGTGGGACCCGTCGATTTCTGATTCGATGGGGGCCAACTTGTCTGCCTTTTTCATTATCGCAACCGCAACTTCAATCCCTTACCGGGGAGAAGGACAAGCCCTTAATTTTTAATATGAATTTTGATCAAAATTTTCGAAATGAGAGATAAATAGTGGAAGAGGTAATGTAAAAAATTGTTTTGTTCTTCAAAACAATCTATTTAAAAAAGCAACTTTCAATGGATACTGTTAATACTAGTAACCTTATTCTAAGACCCTATCAGGAGCTGTAAGGCTCTATTTTATTCTCTTCATATTTATATTTAACCTATCTGTATCTATACAGTTGTTACATATATTCTTCGGTCTTCCTACCACTAGCACTGGATACAATCTGACTTATCTCTTTGATCTTTTACCAGCCCAAATACTATGTTCTCTCGTTTTTGCAAAAAATTGTTTTGATCTTGTCGTCGGTTTAAACCCATTCCTCTAATTTTGTTCTTAAGTATATGATCACACACTAATAGATACTGTCATACTTTCATTTCTACCTTTTTTTTTATAAATTTTGTACTTTTTCATGTGAGCAACTCCCATAAATTAATCTTTAAGATTTTGTGATATGATTATGTAATACGACAATTTTCAAATACAATGGAGAAGTCGGAGAACTACAGTTTCAATATTTAAAAAAATAACGGTTCGTTTTAAAAGTGTTATTTAACTAAGTTGTTTTTATTTTGATAAGTTTAACAATGTTTAACAATCAATGCATAACTGACAACCCAACAGCGTCGAACTCTTCTTTTGCCTAATCACACTCTACGTTGACTTATCCTTTTTCTTACGCTTTTTTTCTTCCTTTCAGTACACCGTGTTAGTAGTTTAAAGTTTTCTCCCCTAACTCGTTCCCCAACGATTGTCCAGATTGACATATGGCAATTTGTTTTTTTTTTATTAGCATTTTGCACTTATAACAACGGGCTACCTAGCAGCTTTACACCTGACCACCAACTATACACCATTTTAATTAGCATTGTTGGTGGAGCAGCAAACCATGGACAAGCGTAAGTTGCTTTAATGAAATAGTTTCATCGGTATCAAGTAAAAATAATCTTGTTCTTAATTTGAAACACAAACAAATACGATTACTAAATGTAAAATCAAAATTATGACGTGTCAAACCAGGAATGGTCCAAACTTAGTAGAAGTGTTTCTTGGCCAATTCTAAGCTAAAGTGTTTTTTATATAAGGCTTTCTTTTGAGATATTGTGCTTTAAAGTTGTCAGCCCCACTGGTCATGGTTACGATGTGATCAAGTTCTCTACATATTTACCATTGTCATATCTAATATAAAACACAGTATTACCATATATTCCAAAAACGATCAAATAAATTATTTTAATTTTTGTAATCCTAACGGCTGGAGTGAGTCTAAACTTGTTTGGTATTTTTCCACGAGTTGCGTTAATTTCCTTTCCAATAACGATTTCAACATGCCGTTAATTAATTATGTAAATCAAACTTTGAAAATCGATGGGTTGGGAGGAACGGGCTATCAGTTGGCTACCACGGTCTCCAATTTTAATCCATTGGATTACTGGGTTGTTAATAATAGTTGAGTTTGTTAATCCGTTGTAAATTGCTATCCTAGGTTTTCTACAAAAACATCAAAAATATAACCTAGTAGGGTTGCCAACTTTAAAGCGCAATATTTCTAAAGGAAACCTTATATGAAAAACTGTAGAAAATTTTTATCTTAGAATTACCAGCAATACGTACACTCCCCACAAAGTTTGGACCATTCCTGGTTGGACACCGTGTATAAAATATTTTATTTCAAATAGAGAAATTTAATTAGTTTACGCATTTGTAATTAAAATTAATTGTTAATTACGGTGAATTCATCAAGGGTACAGTAACGGAGAGCACACGTAACCGAACTGAAGTAATACTGA